>ML783364.1:111926-134589 GCA_009831015.1 Picea engelmannii | reverse complement strand
GCACAGGGAGTGTGTTCGAGAAAACTCTGAAAAGTCTGAGGTGGTAAAAGCCCTGGCGGGATAGCACCTTAGTTTCCACTTACATTGATAAAGGTGGGGAACGGAGAAACTCTTCAAGAGGAAGAGAATCGATGACTTGAATCATCGTGGAGAATCACTGAGATCGCGACCTGACTCGTAGGTCGGATGCATCGGGAGTTCGCGACGGAAGATTCTTGTTCCTTATAGGGTGAGGTCACAAGGAGGAGAAACGCGACGTCCCGGAACATTTGCAGGAGGTACGTCGGGATTTGACGATGTGACAAGTGATCTCGGGATATCGGGTCTCGGGGTTTGGAGACCTCAAAGTTTGACCCCGGAAGTGACGAGTGGGTGAGGTCGCTAGATCCCGAGTCATCGGCATCTCGGCACCTCGGGTCTCGGGGTTTGAACTTTCGGTGGCATAAAATCGCGAGTCGCGATAGCGCGAGGACCCGACATGCCGAGACAGAGTCAACGTTGACCGGAAGTATCGGGTCTCAAAAACCGAGAGTCAAATTCCCTGTTGCAGAATTCGCGAAGCCGCGAAGACCGATCCTTCGTTAGAGTAAGAAGCGAGGATCGCCGGAAGTAACTGTGGGTAAAGAACTCCCGAGGGAGTTAGAAGAGCGTCGACTCTTCGGGCCGTGGAGAAAGAGAAGGTCCTGGCGGGCGACCGTGCCACCGAGGGTAGGGTTGCGTCACCTTATCTCTCATTTTCTCATTTTCACAATGAGTCTTCTTATGCACCTTTCCTAATTTTATAAGTCCTGTTATAAATTCTTTGCCATGCTTGTACTTTTCTGACCACTACTTTTTTCCTTTTCCTGACTGCTTTCTGTCCCGTTGTGCTACGTTTTATATCTTGTCAATTTTTTCTGGCACACAGTGTCATCATGCACCACATACTATCTACTATGTGATGTATCATCCAAATTCCTATCTACCATCTATCTACTTCATCTTTTTGTGTTTTTCTTCTTTTCCAATTTTTTCTTTCTTTTTCTTCTTTTTACTCATTTTGTTTTTCTTTTGTTTTTCTTCTTTTTACTCATTTTCTTTTTCTTTTCTTTTTATTCTTTTAACTCCTTCTATGTACAACTCTAATTTTCTCCACTACAACTACTCAAGGTCACTGGTTCGATTGTCCCTATATATTTTCAGTCAAATACCATTCACCAATCCTTGCATATATTTTCCTGTTAAGTCTTGCAGCTGCACATCACCTCCATATATGACATACTTTATCTCATATGGACCTAGCCAATGCATCCTGCATTTCCCTACGTGCTGTAAGTATTTACTTTCATAGAGGAGAACTATATATCCTTCCTTGAAGTTCTTCTTCTTGATGTGTATATCATGCCAAGATTTGTCCTTTGCTTTCTATACTTATTGATGGAAACCAACCATAATTTTGTCTTCTTATAATTCCATAGGGCCAATCCACTCAAAGTCTTCAACAATTTCTATTATACCAACCTCTAACATATTATGAATTTGTTCCTTCACTTTATGTTTATATACTATATTCAATCTATATGGTCTTTCTATTATTGGTATGGCATATGGTATCAAAGGTATATTCATCTCTCCAAGTTCTCCTGCTACCCCTTTCATCTCTGAAAACATCGCTGGAAATAGGTCACTATACTCGCGCAGTAAATTTGTTATACTTTCCACTGTCTAGTTATCCCAATAGTCACCAATACTTACAATCTTTGGATTCTCTTATGTTCCAATGTTTACCTTATTTATATTCAATGGTGTATCAAAACCTTCTAACTCTAACTTTATACCTTCTAATTCTCTTTCCCCTTCAACTTCTGGAATCTGAATATTGTGTGAGATTTCTTCTGCTGGATAATCTTCTATGACGTGGTAACAATGTAACAATTGTTTGACTATCTGCCTATTTTGATTCTAATAATTTGTTTCAATTTCAACTTTTGGTTCTTTAAAGATCCTCTCTTTCACCAAATTTAGTGTTGTATCTACCATTGAATTCTCATGTTCAAATTCAAAGGTGATCACAAAGTTCTACTGCAAATCTGTGCAATTTTCAGTTCCTCTGTGTAGTTCCAACTTTGTGTAGCAATTCCTTGGGATCCCTTCCAATTTATGAATAAAATGATGTGGCCACTCCTCTGGTGGTACCAATATCCATTCGATTATGCATATATCTATATGTTCTCTGTATTTTCCTAATCCATTATATTTATCCCTATATTTCTTCTCCTGCGCTGCGCCAAATTTGATGTGCAATAACTTTTTGCATTGATACCAAATATTGATCTTCTCTTTATTAGTACCCCACCAAAGGGAATGTGTACATTTCAAATAAATATCTAAAACTTGTAACCTCTGAATTTCCAAAACTTCTAAATCAAACTTTCTTAAAAGTTCTTCTAAATCATTTAAACCATAAAAACTTGGAGGTTATCTTACCTCCGTACCAACCCATATTAGTGTGTGTGTCATTCTTCCAGATATTCTGGTAGATATCTCATATAATTGTTATTTCCAATTCTCTAGTCTTATGTCAAAGTTTGAAGAACAAGAACTAATGCTTCTCCAGCTAAGCATTCCATTTGTTATTGGGTTAATGTAGTCTTCCTCCCATGTTGTAGGTCTATATAACTGGTTTATCTCTTCTGTGATGAAATTATCTATCGTAGGTTCAACACATATTCCACCTTCTAAAGGATCTAGTGGTTCTATAAATCTATACTCTCTTGATTCAAAGATGATTTTCTTAGTCTTCAAGATTGTAAAAGCTTGATTTTCAAATGCCCAATCCAGTCCCAACAATGTTGGATAAGGTGTAGTGTTTTCTACTATATCAATCACTTCAAAGTCTTCCATAGTGCGCACACCATCTAAATCCAATGGTATTCCTTCCAATCTACCAATTGGTACCACTCTATGCTTATTTTCCAGGTTCAACTGAATAGGTGAAAATCCCAATGTAGGTTCTCCCATGGATTCCCATGTCTTCTTAGGAAGAAAATTTACTTGAAACTCCAAGTCTAATATTATGTCACCCATGTTAAAATATCCAATATTTGCATTCAACCCGAACTCCATATTTGTTCTTGTCTTCTTACAGACCTAATTGACTGTCTTTTATTCCAGTTTTATTTCTTCTCCAGAATTTCACTTTTATAACAGACTTTGTAACACTTGTAAATATGTTTTATCATTTAATATCTTCAAGCAAGACCCAAAAAAGTTTATAATATTACTTACTTGTTCTAAATACTGATCTATGTTGGTCTGATCAAATAAATGAGGCATGTCCTATACTAGTACATCATCTATTGGCATTGTACCTAAAGTAGAAGCAATATTATCCTTCAAAATATCTTGTCTGGCCTCCTTGAATGTCTCCTTTTCCTTGCACGCATCAAAATGTTGTTGAGGTGTTGTATTCTTTCTGACCCACTGGTGATGATCTTGATTCCTATTTTTTGCATCTGCTCCTGTCTTGGTTCTACCTATAGTAAATATATTGATATTCTCTGCATCATCATCTCTATCTTTTGCAACAATCCATTGAACATTCTGGATATTTTGGTTCCTCTTTTCTTGTATCTTTATCAGAAGTGTTGGACAATCTTCTATATTATGATCTATTGCGTGACAATGCATGCATATTGTGGTGGTTGTGGAAAGACCCTTACATAATGTCCAGGTTTCTAACAATTGTGACATTTTACTGGTCCTCTACCTCCTCCAAATCCTCTTCCTCCATGACCTCTTCCTTTGAATCCTCCTTTTCTACCTTGATTATCTCCACACAGAGTATTGTACTATGGTTCCTGATTATACTACGACTATGCATTATTATATTGCGATGGCACTGCAAACTGCATTATTATAATGAAATGTAGGTTGAACCATCATAGGTTCAACCTACATCCCATATGCATCTGAGTTCCTTTCCTTCATTATTTACAAGGTTCGACAATCCTTGTCTTCATGTCCTACAGATTTGCAAAAATTACAAAATGTTCTCTTGGGAACTTTTTGATACTTTTGCATCATGGGAAAATGATAGGGATAGTGTCCATGTGTTCTACATATCTCACACACAGGTCCTCCTATAGGTAAGGGATTTGGCATTCCTACTCCCAAGTATTGTGAAAATGTTGGGAACTCATTCTTATGATGTCCTTCTATTCTGCATAATGTACACCAAAGATATTCCCTCTTCTCCTTACCTTTGTTATGGTTCAACTGAAATGTTAGATTCTTCACATATTCCTTCAACTCTTCTAAAAATAAATCTCTATGTTTATACTTATTTTCCTCCATTTGCAAGGATTCTTACAGAGCCTCAGCCTAAGTCTGGAAATTATGTTTCCTCAATGGATACTTAAGATGTGGAAATAATGAATTAACAAATAAGTGGCTATGTTGCATATCTATGATAAGATACTTCAACTTACCTTTCAATCGCTTGAACTTCTGGTCAACTTCCTGTTGACCAGACCTAAATCCCTTGCCTCAACAGTAGGAACCAAACCTGCCACCGAGGCCCAATTAGACTCTGCAGTGTTTGAAATGGAATGGTTCTCCAGATCTTGTGATCCAACCAATTTATCGATGGGCTTTGTGTTTCTATGTGAAGGCTCTTCCTTCAGTTAAGACTATTTTCTTCTGTAATTTCTCTTGAGTGGGGCTGAGGCGAAGAGATTTTCTCATGAACTCCTTCCTCTTGGACCTGCATCGGGGTGTCCTGAGATGAATTCGGACTCTCGTCGTAGCTATATATATGTATAAGTTTTCTCAGGGTGTTAGGCACTTGGGTTTGTATCGAGACCCGACCTGTCTCTATTTGAGTTGTCTCGCCTTCCGAGGAATGGAATGACAATGTTGACAATTCAGGATTACCTAACCCATTGGTGTTGTTAGGACTCATGGGACCGGGGCCTCTTGACTCTATCGGGGCACTTCAGATAGTATTTGAAATCATAGGTCTTATGATAAAGTATGGATCATCCTGCATCTGCTTCATTAACAATTGGCCTTGCTGGTATAAAAGTGCACCCATCTCTTGTGCATATTGATCTTTAGGGAGTCCCTGATTTTTACTGGGGATTCCTGATGAACTGTGGTCGCCTCGACACCCTCTTGTGGATCACCTATTCCCTTGATAGGTTCAGATGCTACAGTTCCTCCCTAAGCCCTAACAATTTCTTGAGTTGTCTACTCCAAATACGTCACTTGTTCTTCCAAAATCATGGCCTTGAATCTGGTCATTCAAGGATCAACCCTTCTTGATGCCACTTCATCCCAATCTTGGGCATTTTCGGTGAATATTTCATCTTCGAACCGATCATGGGCATAGGGCCAGCATGATGATAACTGTGATGTATGTTGCGAGACCTGTCGCTTGGGATCATGTTTACGAAATCAACCAGTTTGGAATTGGAATTCCAATTGAATTAGCCCTTCCTGCTTAGAATGGGCGGTGTCTTTGACCACATAGAACCCAATATGAAATCCATATAGTATGAAAGCCTTCTTCTTGTCCTTTACTAAGGTGGCATTGTATCCTTGCAGGATGGTTTGGTAGAAATTTTTTCCTAACACTAGTCAGTCGAGAACATATATGGGTAACAAGTGGGGTGCCCCTATGGCTTCGAAAACCCTGATGTAGGTTTCATGCTCGTCTAGATACTAGTGACCCAATTTGGATTTAACCCCTTTTCCTTCTTCTGACAGCCTAGGGCATTCTTTCCTGAACAACAAAAAATAGATGCGTGTAATAAAATGGTCACAGATAAGGGCATAGGATGTTTTTTACCTGTTATCCCATAAAATGTTGAAGTATACATGGACCGCGAGCTCCGAAGAGTTCTCGTTCAAGTTCATTCCAGAAAAAACGTTCCTAGTGCAGATGATGTCTAAAAGATATGAGGCCATGTAGAAGGAGGGGGTTTACCCCTCTTTTTTCATCTGGGACTATCTTATGCAGGTGCTCAAGTGTTTGGAGATGATAGCACCCCAATTGAAACCCATGCCTGAAATGGCTAACGTAAAATCTAGGGGAATCCAAGCCTCTGAAAACCGGGAGCAATCCTTTTCCCCATGTAACCTACAGAGAAGAGCCATAAAGTATATGTATGGTTCTCTTATATTGGCCATTGGGTACCAGCCTACAATCCAGTTCATGATTTTTTTGTCTTCCCTCCACCATGACGCCAAAATTTTGCTGGTATCATGTGAAGCATAGAAACTTAGAATGAAATCAATGCTCAGCTTTTCTCCTGATTCCTTGAGCTTCTAGTAACTCTCAACCTCTGATGGTAATAAAACCCCAATGCATACACCATTATCATCATTGATTAAACATTTATGTGCATCGGTGTGATCAATGAGCCACTTTAGGAGCTCGATTCAAGGGAACATCGGATTTTGGCTTGTCACCATGTGTATATAAGCTCTACGGATGTTTGGAAGGACATCATCATTGATCCTCCTTGTATCAATATTGTTGTGCGGGGTATACTCGAGGGGTTCTTCTTTCTTGATTTTCTTAAACATATCTTCCCATCGAGGAAATGTTGTTTTTCCTCCAATGTTTGGATCTATGTCTTTGAAGGCCAGTGGTTGGACAAAGGCCTCCTTGGAAGCTCTCTTGATGATAGGGACTGGTTTCGGGGCGAATTGTAATTGTCTTGCAACTGATGGGGAGGATCCATCTCCTGATTCTGGTTCTTGCGTCTTTGGCGCTCTTGGGGTTTTCTTGGTGGAGAGTTTCTTTGGAGGCATTGTTCCTTCAATTAAAAAAACCTTTAAACATGTGTACAAAGTAGTGTTAGGTTGTGAAATCATAAAATGAAACAAAAAATTCCATAAGTGGATACATACCTATAATTCTTGGTATGAAATTTTTCTAATGCTTACTGATTTTTGGACGGTTTATCCGGGTTGCCGACCCTGCTCCTCTGTTCATTTTGAAATCTTTGCCGCACAAAATAAGATCATGCATAATGAATTTGACAAAATATAACTGGAGAGACTCTATCCATCATTTCAATTAGTTAATATGACTACTAAATACAATTCAAAATGAAACTACCATTGATTCTCCACAGTTAAATATTAACTGGTTGACGACAGAGGCACGGAGGCATATGCATTGTATTGGTAAGTTAAATGGTTTCCTTTGATTCACGCATGGATTAGAAACTAATGCATGATCCACAGTATTATTCACATTTTAAATGCATCGTACCTAATGGATCCATGGGTAAAACGTCTCATCACGTCATATCTCTCTAGTGTGGAGGTCGGGGATTGACACTTTAAAATGTAAAATTAATGTGTATTTTATCTTGTAACTCTCCGAAATCAAAATTACTTAGGGTGTCGGTGATTGGAGATATCGCTTTCCTCTTTGCACAACACTTATCTCTTCATTTTCCTACTGAAGCTAAACGGGTCGGTCTTTGGTGATACCTCTACCAAATTTTAATCGTAAGAGAAAAGACTTTCAACTGTCGACATCGATGAAGATCGGTGTTAATTAAAACTCCTCAAATGACTTTCATCACCTTTAACGTTTACTGATTCCAAACTCCTGAGCGCGTCGGGGAAAGCTTTAGTGTGTCGATTCTTTAGGTATCTTATTAAGGGCCCTTCAAAGATTAAGATGATTCATTGCTATATGTTCAGGCAAGCTTTAGAATGAACATAAAAAATAAGCGCAAGTATCAGTTTCATACTGAAGGAAAAACAGACAGTGTAAAGGATCAAGTGGTACCCAAAAGTAAAAAAATGAACATAGAATTTTAGGGTGTGTTGAGTGCTCAACAAATGGATATTCACTGGGTGAAAGAAGAATATATGTTCCTCCTTCATTTCCTATGACCCTAACTCATGACCCGATTTTTTTTTTTTTTTCAATTTTAATTTTAGTAGAAGTATTGTTTTAGGGCTTGGCCATTCACTGGGAGGGCATTAGTTTCTCCCCTCGGGCTCTATAATTGATAACTTCCTGCTCCAATCTTCTCGTCTACCTAGAAAGGTCCAAGCCATACATTCTGAAACTTAGAATGTTTCCCCTTAGGTTCATTTGCTCTGTCCCACTTCAGGACTAAGTCTCCTACTTCAAAATTCTTTTCTTTGGCGTTATGCTTATTGAACCATCTTTTCACTATTCGTTGGTGAGATAGGAATTTTGACTTAGCCTTTTCTCTCTCTTCTTCCAACATAATAAGAGTGTTAATCCTTTTCTGCATGGCCGATGAGGGTTCTTCATTGGAATCTTGGGCCAGCTGAAGAGACGGGAGATAGAGTCCATTTGGGAGGATGTCTTATTGCCCATAGACCAGAAAATATGGGGAATTTCCTATGGCTTCCTTAGGTGTGACCCTTTCGACCCACAGAGAATTATAGAGTATATTGTGCCAATTTCTCTGATTATCTATGACCGTCTTCTTCAATATCCTTACCAGGTTTTTATTAGTTGATTTAGCCACACCATTTCCCTGGGGGTAGTAATTTGTAGAGTACTTGATTATGGTTCCTTTGTCCAGAGAAAACTCTATCAACATGGTCGAAGAAAAGTAAGTTGTGTTATCGAAGACCAAGATAGAGGGGACACCGAACCTTGTGATCCGTTGTTGTTCTATGAATTGGATCACCACCTTCTTGTTCACATGATTCATAGGAATGGAATCTGTCCATATCATGAAATAGTCGGTGGCAGTAAGAATGGACTTGTGCAGTTTCGAGGAGCTAGGTGTGATTTCTCCAATGATATCCCACACCCACTACTCGAAAGGATGAGAGACGGTAACAGGTTGGAGTAGGATCACCACTCTTTTCTCCTTTCCAACACTCATTTGACAAGTTTTACAGTTCCTAGAGTAAGTATGAGTGTCTTTGAACAAGGTGGGCCAGTAATAGCCCGCTCTTAGAATCTTATGAGCGATGGTGTTTCCTACAAAATTCCTCGTTCGAGACATATTAATAGTACCTCATCATAATTGATTCAGAAGAGAACCAAATTTATAAGATGATACTGCACATATTTTAATCTCAAGCCCTCCTTTCTTTGGGATTGAAGTTTTCGGGACAAGTCCCATGGTGTAGAAGATAAGTAAGATCTTTATACCAAGAATATTGTCCTTGGGGGGGTGTATGCTATTTCACCAAACCATAGTGCCATCTCATTCTACCATCCAAGATCTTTATTTACTTGATCTTGGGCTTCGGCTGCAATCTTACACAACCCCTACCCTTTTACTAGTTTTGTCAGTTTTATATCTAGATCAAATTCCTGGACTACCACCATCCAGTTCCCTCTCCTTTCCCCCATTTCCTCCTGGGTGAACAAGGATTGTACTGCAGGGTATGACAAAATTACTTTAGTGTGATTCTTGAGGATGTAAGACCTGAAATGTTTTACCGCCTTATAAACTGTGTAGGCCTATTTGTCTACATCACGATAATTGAGCTAAGCTCCTTGAAGATTAGTACTCATAAATGACACAAGGGCTTCTTTGTTGCCATCATCCTTCTGAGTCAAAACTGCAGCTAGCAATTGATCAGAGGAGAAAGTATAAAGGAAAAATTCCCTATTGATATTGGGACTTCGCAACACTGGGGCCCGAGAAATGGCATCTTTGATACTGTTGAAGGAATTTTTTTCCTCATCATCCCACTTAAACTCGACATCTTTGTGAATCATCTTTGGTAAGGATTTGATGATTTCCATGAAGTCGAGAGTGAAGTTCCTCACAAAATTGATTTTCCCAAAAAATGACTGCATAGCTTTCTTATTATGGGGTAAGGGAAGTTGAGCTATGGCTTTAATCCTTTCGGGGTCTATCTGAATCCCTACATGAGATATAATGTGACCTAACAAATTACCTTCCTTGACATCAAAGATAGTTTTTTTTGGGTTTAAGGATATACCGTATTTCCTACACCTCTTGAAAATCTTAGTCAAGTGTTGGATGTGATCTTCTATGTTCTTTGAATACATTGTTACGTCATCTAGATATACTACCATCCATTTATTAATTAATCCCCATAAAGCTACATCCATGGCTCTTTGGAAGGTTTCTCCTATGTTAATTAACCCAAAAGGCATGCGCTTATAAGAAAAGGTTCCCCATTTGGTTCAGAAAGTGGTTTTTAAACAATCTTCCTCTGAAACAAGGACTTGGTTGTATCCAGAGAAACCGTTTAATAGAGAGAAAATCTCCGATCTCGACACAGTCTAAAGGAGTTGTTCCATAGGTGGGACCGAATAATTTTATTTTTCTGAGGCCCTATTGAGGTTCCTAAAATATACGCATAGGCGAATATCCCCTAACCTTTTCCTCACCAGAACAAGGTTTGCTACCAAAGCAGAATGCCTAACTTGAAAAATGATCTTGGCATCTAAAAGATTCTTTAGCTTCTGATACATAAGAGGCTCCAGGGATGGGTGATACTTTTATATCTTCTGCTGGAAAGGTTTTAATTCCGGTTTCAAGGGGATGGTGTGTTGAACGATGCGGGTATCATACATTTTCAAATCCCTATAGGACCACACGAAGACATCCTGGTATTGCCTCAATAATTTGAGGTGAGATTTCCTCTCTTCTTTAGACATAGTTTTGCCCAAATTCACATTCTTTGGGCTCTCTGGGGTCCCAAGATTTATAGTTTCATGCAAGGGACAAGAGCTACCAGTCTTTCCATTTTTGGGTCTCTTAAATCGCTTCTTGAGATCAAAAATATTTTCTATATTAGCTAACCCTTTTGGGATCGTGTGACCCTTTGATTTATCCATAGGTTGTCCCGTCCGAGGATCATTTTCTATGGACAGTTCTTGGAATTCTTCATCGTCAATAGCGAGGTCTTTGAAATTGTATTGGTTAGTCAATAAGTTTATGATTTGTTCATCTCCTTCGAATACTTTCCAATTGGAAATGCTATTAGGTACCAACATTTTGTAGAGCATATCCACAGTGAATCGAGAGGCTTCATAATCTTCTAAAGGCGATAGCTTAGAAGTGACAGTGGCCAAGGAGTCAGAAAGAATATTCTTTTCTTTGGGGATCACAGTGATGTTAAAAGCCTCAAAGTGTTCTATTAACCTATGCACCTCCTACTCATAGTTCTTCAGATGAGGAGAATTGCAATGTATAATATTTCTTACTTGTCTAACAATAATTTCAGAGTCCCTGAAAAATTTGAATCCCTTGATATCCAAATCTATGGATTTTTTTAATCCTTGTACTAGAGATTCATATTCAGAAGTGTTGTTGGTACATTTGAATTCTAGCCTACATGACAAGAAATGATGTTTACCAATAAGATTGATGAGGAAATCTAGGGAAATCTGTGGATGAGGGTTCATTAGGGGCTTCTAAATTAGTGACTGTATGTTTTAGATATCTCTCCCTATCAATTTTGATCATGTCCTTGTATCCCTTCAGTGGTAGCCAAAGGTGTGCCCAACCCGTACTGAGGTAATCGTTTATCTTTTCAGATCTCATCTTAGTAATATCCCATATGCCTCTGGGATATCTACTACAATAATGCCGATCACTTGAAAAAACGTGGGGTGCGTCGATATCCTGATCATCACATCTTTAAGTTCTCCTATGACCTTGACCTAGGTCCTATCCATTTGTATGACATGTTTATCAGTTGTGAGAGGAATGACATTCAATTTCTTGCAAACAAACAAGGGCATGATGTTGGAGGATGATCCAGAGTCTACTAAACAGTTATGGATGTTTCTATTGAAGATTTCAAATGTTAGGAGGAACGGGGGGACACAAAGTGTTTCTTTTCTATCTCCTGAACATGCACTCATAGTTGGTTTTCATAGAGGACCTATGTGAGTCAAGCTTCTTTCTGGTCCATTGCCCGTCGTTGAGTTTTCGACATAGTTCAAGGCCTGTAACATAAAGTCTTTCTGCTGAGGGATCCTGCATATGTCCATAACTGAAATATTTTCATTTAGCTTCTTCAAATCTTTGACCATGTTGTAATCTAGTTTGGGCGACTCTTGGGTGTGAATGCTTATAGGCCTTTTTCCGAGAGAGAAAGAGGTTTTCGAGTGGTCAGGATTTAAATTACTTTGCGAAGCCTGGGTGGAGTCAGTATATTTTGAGCCAGGCGGACCCTTACTACATGTCTGTACCGCCAAAACTTCTGCGGGTTGTTCCTGAGACTCAAAATTTTTTTTGGAAGCCATGATCAGGTTGGGATCCCATATCAGCATGGCTGTGTCTCATGGTGGGTCAACTTCTTCTTGGTTTTCCATATTCATAACCGAACTGCTTGGTTGTTCGGCTAAGGAGACTTCATCTAGAAATTGATTGGCCATCAAATTCATGGAATGTAACCATTGAGGTCAGTCTCTTTTGGAGTGATTCTCTTGATGATAAGTACATAGAGAATCAGACGCAACATTCCCTAGATCGATATTTAAGTTAGCGGGGGGAGGTTCAATTGCTTTGAAAGGTGGGTTTCTTTTAAAGAAAGGATTATAGGGCCTATGGCCTTGGTTTTCCTCCCCTGCATTTCTCTTCATGTCTATGATTTCGTTCGATAATTTCTTCACCATGCATTGGAGATATTCTATATCACCATTACCTTTGTCGGGAGTCTATTCAACCAGTTTTCCCGGAGGTCTAGTCAGAAGGAGTCCTCTCCTAGGGGGGGGGCTGGCTTTATTTTTTCACTAAGGAGACCTGGCCCTCTTTACATACTTTCATATGAAATTATATCATCTTGGCCTCCTCAAAATTCTCCGCTAGTGTTTGCTTAGCGACTCTTTTTACAAACATAGAAATAGAAGATGGGAGCGCATTGGCGTAAACCTGAATTTGTAACTCTTGAGTTGGTTTCATCGTGGGCTAGAATTTGTTTAAGATGGTCGTGAATATTTGATTGAAATATTTGACCCTTTCTTTTGGACTCATAGTGGCTATGAACAACTCTGCCATTAGGGCTCCCATAGTATTTTCCTCTACAAATTTATCTAAAAAATATTCCTGGAACTTAGTCCAATTGGTTATCGATCCTACTGGCAAGTTGAAGTACCGCATGGAAGCTGAAGTTTCAAATGTGTAGGGGAAACGTATGCAGACTACATCTTCATGTTGAATGTTCATAAGTTTGATCGTGAGTATGAACTTATTGATGTGACCTTCAGGTAACCCTGAATTTTCGGGGTCGTACTTAGGAAGCAGTTTCTCCAGATGTTGGGGAAGATTATGTATTCATCTGGGGACGACCACGACATCTCCGACCAACCAGGGATGATAGTTCTGAGGCAAGATTTCTCTCTCTTCCTCATGGTTATTATTACCCTCCATATCTTCAGAATCTGATTCAAACTCTTCTTCTTCCGAAAATTCGTTTGGCTCAAAGACATCGAGGGTTGGCGTTTCAGGTATCAGATGAAGAGGTTCTTTGGATTTCGGTAATTGCGAAATCTATTAAGTCTTCTATGGAGTGTATGAAAACTTTGTTGAGAGTGCTAACCAATGGTCTACTTTGTTGCTTTCTTTGAGGGAGGATGGGAGCTAAGGTCAACACACCGATCTTCTGGGCGTAGGCTCTAGTGATTCTCCTGATTTGATTCACTTCATCGTGAGGAAGAGTGTAAGGTATTTCATAGTGAAAAGGTTCTTCCTTGGGCTGGGGTGAGTTATCCAATTTGGGAATACTCAATGTGTGTGGGATGTTATGAATCTATAGACTATTTGAAATGATAGATAAAATATATATTCAACCATTCATTCCCAGGCCCTCCTTCTAGCACCAATTTTTTTAACGGGACCTAAATCCCTTGCCTCAACAGTAGGAACCAAGCACGCCACTAAGGCCCAATTATACTCTGTAGTGTTGGAAATGGAATGGTTCTCTAGATGTTGCGATATGACCAATTTATCGATGGGATTTGTGTTTCTTTGTGAAGGATCTTCCTTCAGTTAGGATTACTTTCTTTTGTAATTTCTCTTGGGTGGGGCTGAGGTGAAGAGGTTTTATCAGGCTCAGGAGAAGAGTTTTTCTCAGGACCTCCTTCCTCTTGGACCCACACCAGGGTGCCATGAGATGAATCCAGACTCTTGTCATCTCTATATATATGTATAATTTTTCTTAGGGGGTTATGCACTTGGGTTTCTATCGAGACCCAACCTATCTCTGTTTGGGTTGCCCTGCCTTCCAAGGAATGGACCAGAGATGCTGAGGATTCAGGATTACCTAACCTGTTGGTGTTGTCATGATTCATGGGTCCGGGGTTGCTTGACTCTGTCAGGGCACTTCATATAGTAGTGGAAATCATAGGTCTTATGATAAGGTATGGATCATCCTACATCCACTTCATTAGTAGTTGGACTTGCAGTATAAAAGTGCACCCATCTCTTGTGCAACTTGATCTTCAGGGAGCCCTGATTTGTACTAGGGATTCCTGATGAATTGTGGCCACCTTGACTCCCTCTTGGGGATGTCCTATTCCCTCACTAGGTTCAGATGCTACAGTTTCATCCTGAGCCTTGAGAATTTCTTGAGTTGTCTGCTCCAAAGATGTCTCTTTTTCTTCCAAACTCATGGCCTTGAATCTGGTCATTCGAGGATCATCCCTTCTTGATGCCACTTCATCCCAGTCTTGGGAATTTTCAATGAATATTTCATCTTGGAACCGATCATGGGCATAGGGCTAGAGGGATGATACCTGCGATGCATGTTGCGAGACCAGTCCCTTGGGATCATGTTTGCAAAATTGGTCAGTTTACGGAATTCCAATTGACTTAGCCCTTCCTGCTTAGCATGGGAGGTGTCTTTGACCATAGAGAAGACAATATGAAACCCATACGGTATGAAATCTCACTTCTTATCCTTTACTAAGGTGGCATTGTATCCTTGTAGGATGGTTTAGTAGAAAATTTCCCTGAACACTAGTTGGTCGGGAACATATATGGGTAACAAGTGGGGTGCCCCTATGGCTCTGAAAACCCTGATGTAGGTTTTGCGCTCGTCTAGATACCAGTGACCCATTTTGAATATAACCCCTTTAGCTTCTTCTTACCACCTAGGGAATTCTTTCCTGAACAACAAAAAATAGATACATCCAATAAAATGGTCACAGATAAGGGCATAGGACATTTTGTACCTGTTATCCCATAAAATGTTGAAGTATACATGGATCAGGAGCTCCGAAGAGTGCCACTTCAAGCTCATTATAGAAAAAATGTTCTTGTCGTAGATGACATCTAACAAATACAAGGCCATGTAGAAGGAGGGGCTTTCCCCCTCTTTTGGCATCTGGGCCTGTCTTATGCAGGTTCTTAGTTGTTTGGATATGATAGTAGCCCAATTGAAACCCATGCCTGAAATGGCTACCGTAAAAGCTAGGGGAATCCTAGCCTCTAAAAACTAGGAGAAATCCTTCTCCCCATGTAACCTGTAGAGAAGGGCCATCAAGTATATGTATGGTTCTCTTAGATTGGTCGTTGGGTACCAGTCGATGATCCGGTTCATGAATTGTTTGTCTTCCCTCCACCACGATGCCATAATTTTTTTGGTATCATGTGAAGCCTAGAAACTCAGAACGAAATCAATCCTAATCTTTTCTCCTGATTCCCTGAGCTTGTAGTAAATCTCAACCTATGATTGTAAGAAAACCTCGACGCATCCACCATTATCATTATTTATTAAAAATTTGTGTGTGTCGGTGTGATCAATGAGCCACTTTAGGAGCTCGATGCAAGGGAACACCAGAGTTCGTCTTGCCACCATGTGTATATAAGCGCTACATATGTTTGGGAGGAAATCATCATCGAGCCTCCTTGTATTAGGATCGCTGTGCGGGGTATACTCGAGGGGCTCTTCTTTATTGATTTTATTAAACAATTATTCCCATCGAGGAATTTTTTTTTTGACTCCAATGTTTGGCTCTGTCTCCGAAGGCCGGAGGTTGGACGAAGGCCTCCTTGGAAGCTGTCTTGATGATAGGTACCGGTTTTGGGGAGAATTCTAATTGTATTGCAACTGCTGGGGAGGATCCCTCTCCTACTTCTGGTTCTTGTGGCTTTGGCACTCTTGG
This sequence comes from Picea engelmannii, assembly GCA_009831015.1. NCBI lineage: Eukaryota > Viridiplantae > Streptophyta > Pinopsida > Pinales > Pinaceae > Picea > Picea engelmannii. Next base: position 118,496 of record ML783364.1, on the reverse strand, counting down.
GGATTTCTTGGTGGAGGGTTTCTTTGGAGGCATTGTTCCTGTAATTAAAACAAACTTTAAACATGTGTACAAAGCAGTGCCGGGTTGTGAACTCATAAACTGAAACATAAAATGCCATAAGTGGATACATACCTGGAATGCTTGGTAAGACCGTTGTCTAATTATTATTGAACTTTGGACGATTTATCTGAGTTGTCGGCCCTGCTCCTCTGTTTGTTCTGAAATCTTTGCCGCACAGAATAAGATCATGTATAATGACTTCGACAACATATAACTAGAGGGACTTTATCCGTTGTATCAATCAATTAATACGACTACTAAATACAATTCAAAATGAAACTACCATTGATTCTCCGCAATTAAATCCTAATTGGTTGAGGGTGGAGGCGTAGAGGCAGATGCATTTTATTTCTAAGTTAAACAAGTTCCTTTAATTCACGCACAGATTAGCAACTAATGCATGATCAACAATGTTATTCATACTTTAAATGCATCATACCTAATGGATCTGTGGGTAAAACATCTCATCACGTCGTATCTCTCCAGTGTGGAGGTCAGGGATCGACACTTTAAAATGTAAATTAATGTGTATTTTATCTTGTAACGCTCTGACGCCGAAATTTCTTAGGGTGTCCACGATCGACAATATCGCTTTCCTCTTTGTGCAACACTTATCTCTTTGTTTTCCTACCAAAGATGAACAGGTCGATCTTCAACGATACCTCTTCCAAAGTTTAATCATAAGAGAAAAGAATTTCAATTGTCGAAACCATTGAAGATCGGTGTTCGGTGTTAGTTAAAACTCCTCAAACAAATTTAATCACCTTTAACATTTACTGATGCCGAAATCTTGAGCGCGTCAGGGAAATCTTTAGTGTATCGATTCTTTAGGTAGCTTATTAAGGGCCTTTCAATGATTAAGATGATTCCTTGTTGTATGTTCAGGCAGGCTTTAGAATGAACATAAAAAATAAGCACAAGTATTAGTTTTATACTGAAGGAAAAACAGACAATGTAAAGGATCAAGTGGTACCCAAAAGTAAAAAATGAATATAGAATTTTAGGGTGTGTTTAGTGCTCAACACTTCCCAAACTGACTCTCCTAGATTCTGTTTGATTTCTATCATCTCATTCATAAATTGAATCTTTGAACTTAGTCATTGGAATTCATTAATTAGTTCCTTCTTCACATCTGCGACAATTGTAGGTTCTCCTTGGGGGATGTTTATTGTGAGGTCCATCTACCAATCTAGTGTTCGGTTTCTAAATGTTATTGAAAGATGCGCCACTTTTGTATCTTCATCTGTGATCTTCTTAGCTTCCCAAACTTTCTAGCAAATAAATAAATGCTTTTTTGGGTCCTCCGACCCTTCTCCATGAAACACTGGTAAACAAATAGTTTGATCTACTCCTGCCATTGTAAATTTTATTGTAATACCACCTCCACGCTGTGAACTAACTACTACTAGTCGAATTTTTACTTCCACTTGAGCTTCCACTGGTCCCTCGACATAATAAAATCCTTCTAACACTAATTGTTGGTTGTCTAAATAGTTCTTCTTCTTCAAATGTCTTAGTCGTACATGGAGTTGTGGGTTCCACACTTATTCTAATCTAGAATGGAGAGCCTTCTTCTGCATTGAACCCTTGAACTCTATTTTTGATTTCATATGTGGCACGCATGATTTCCTCAATTTTCCCCGTCGCACAGAGATCCTCTACCTCCTCTTCATCACTATCCAAGCCCTATCACTCAACTATTTCCCTCTTTTTCCTATTGATACAATACTAGTAGGGTCTTCCACAATGTGTGACTCCCTATATTTCCATTATTTCCTTGGTCAGTTATTCATCCATCATAATGGGGTCCATTGCTTCCTTCTTCTAGCCTCTCTCGAGAGCCCTAAACATATCTAATATCATCCTTAGTGCTTCCCCCAATCTCCCCATGCACATAGAGTGATTTAGTTGTATGAATCCATTGTCATCATGCCTTTATCATGCAATAAAATTGATTGATGTGTAAAGTGATCGAATATACCTTCACTAGCAAATTTGGGTCATTTTGACATGACTATTTCGACGCTCTTACGACGTTATGTCATGGATATTGCAATGAATATTGAGTCCCTGAAATGTCATATCATGGGATGTGGCAATTTCAACGAACTTGAATTAATGTTGCAAGAGCGACGTCCCTAGGGAACTTCTCACAATTGCGACAAAGAAAGAAATATCATCGTCAATACGACAATATAGGAAATTTAAGTGAAACCAACATTTCGTCACAATTGCGATGACCATTGTGACGACAATTGTTGTTTTTTATATAGAAAATGTGTCGCAACAATTTTGTTTTCGTCGCACTTGCAACAAGAACATTTCTTTTTTTTTATAGCACATTCGTCGCAGGTATGCCAACATTTTGTTGTTTATATAGAAAATGCGTCGCAACAATTTTTGTTATCGTCACACTTGCGATGACAACATTTCTTTGTTTTTATAGCACATCCATCATAGGTATGACAACATTTCATTGTTTATATAGAAAATTCATCGCAACAATTTTGTTGTCGTCGCACTTGCAGCGACAACATTTCTTTGTTTTTATGGCACATTCGTCGCAGGTATGACAACATTTCATTATTTATATAGTAAATGCATTTTAGAATTTTTTGTTGTTGTCCCACTTGCGACGACAACATTTATTTGTTTTTATAGCACATCTGTTGTAGGTATATTATTGTCGTCGAAATTGTGACGAAAATTATTCAATTAAAAAAAAAAAAAAATTTAGGCTACAATTTTAATATTAATATTACCATATTAATAACTATCAATAGAAAACATTGACATTATTTATTATTTATATTAATAACTTCTTTTGATTGAAAATTTATAAAGGTTCATGTGCTCAATCGTTGGTTGTAGTGAGAGATTCAAATACAATCATTAACCATATGGAATTCATTTTGCGCTAAAATAGTCTCATTCAAGGTTACAAGGTTACATATAAAATAAATAATGCAATATAGAAGATGAAATACTCAAAGAAAATGTGTCGAAACTGAAATATGTGCTCGGGTGGTACAACAACTATTTGATAATACATATTTCAATAGGTCAATGACAATGTATGGCTTTGATGTAAGAGTTTCACATGGTGTATTTTACAAATACAAAACACAATCCTAAGACTCTAAAACAACTCAATTGACCTTCACTCAAATATTTAAATAGTAATTAGGCCTTCAAAGTGCTTCAATGTATGGTGATGCAACCCACCATAGAAAATACATGAAGGCATGAGAGGCACTATGATTCCACTATAGGGGAAGATGAAAGGGGAGCTATGGGAAAATAAATCCTCTATCTCCAAGGTCATTCTTAGAACTCATATTCTTCTACAATGTGCCTTAAATGAAGCCATATACCTTCTTTGACTTATCAACCAATCCTTGAATCTTTGTAAGAGGTTGGTGGGGAAAGTATTTTCACATAATAATGGGAGAATGGGTTGAGTACAATATTCATGCCATGGGAAGTGTAAGAGTCCTACATTCCTCTAGTTATAGGTAATGTCATCCATCATTTCCACCAATGATATCATTGCCATTGACTCTAACATTGTGGGAAGCACTCTAACATTAATTCTCTACATATTTCATGTTTTATTCTCCATTTCCAACACATACCAATTTGGAAATTAACCAAAATCAACATCAAGAAGAGGAAAATTGTATACTTTGGGTGAAATATAGTGGTTTTAGGTGAGCATATAGGATAGAGAAGATAACAATTCATCATTCACTATCCAGTATATACTCTTTATATCCTTGAGAGACAAATATAGTTCTTTTAGGAAATTCTTAGAAAGAATAGAATAGATCAAGCTCTTTCTATCCACACTAAAGAGAACTAGAGAGAATAATATATCTAAGGGACCATGAAGTACATAAAGTGAATATATTCCTTATGTTGCATGTTGTAGTGGAAGAGAGTTTCTTATCTATCACATGATGAATCAGATTCTTGTAATGCTTTGTGTTGATAAGGTTAGGTAAGATTGTGAGTAGAAAGGTTGGGATGAGAAATATAGAATCTTATTTCTTGGTTTTTTCACCATGGTGTCCTCATAGCCTAGGTTGGTGGTGGTATCTACACTAGATGGTTGTGGTTCAATGAAAATTTTCTCTTACATGACCAATCTCTTGGACAAATTTTTGTTAAAAGATAAGTCTCATTTTTTTGTTTATGAAAATGAAAAATTACTATTACTCCCAGTCATAAAAAAATTATATGTTATGCATGCTATGTGTCATTTTTTTTTGCCGATTTTGAATTTAAGTATGCAAGGAAATGAAGGAAAATTTAATGAGGCAAGAGAATAAAATGATTTACACATTTTCATAAATGTGTTTTGGATTGTGGAGGTGACCACCCTTCAAACTTGGATTTTTCAAAGACATTAAAAGGTTAAATGACTGAATAATAGCTAAACATCTATGACTAGCCATATTGCTCGATTATGTAATTGCTCTATGATTTCAATGTTCAACTTGTTACATCCGCATTCTCAATCAAGTTATTTAGCATGTTTATGCATGGAAACAATTCCTCTTTGTATCCCACCTTGTGGAATCACAAGACCTTAACATTGAAATACTTGGGTTCCTGTCCTTGTCTTATTTTTCTGCCCGCAATGATTTGTGGAAGGTTCAACATCATTGTACATATCATAGAGGAATGAATAAGTAGGCTTTGAGGAAATGTTGAGTAGCAACACCATGCCCATGACACAATGAAAAAACACAATGAAAAGAATGGAAATGCTCTTTTTCATGTGAGACACAATGAAACATGTCACAAGACTTTCAAAGTTAAATATATCATGTCACAAGATTTTGGAAGTTGCATCATTAAGAGAAGCTGAAATTATCATTAAGTGTATAAAAAAATTACATTCACAGATATATACAAGCCATAGAAATAGCCTTGTGTATATTATCATATATATAATGTACATCTAACTGTCTTATAAAATTATTACATGACATAATGAATTTATTTTAGTCTTCTTTTGTGCTTTCCAGTTCTTAAGCAAATCATTCATGTCCATGTCTTCGTTTGCTGGGTTCTCTTCAACAGTTGATGTTGTTTCAGTCCTTTCACACCGAGTACATCTAGTTTCATACCCACGACGTGGATGCTGCTGTGAGGGGCCATCACCTAAAAAAATAAAAAATATTAAATTTATATGGCCAATTTTTAAATATCATTGAAGTAGTTCATTAATATTAAACAAAAACTCTACAATGTAATTATTTACCTAGTCCTCTAGTCAGCACCATTGGCATGGCTGCCGGCCTGTTCACCTGATCTTTAGGTCAAGGAGGATCATCTATGACATTCTCTACCATTGAAACGTCAAAATTTATAAGTACACAATTATTAAGTATATGATTAATATATAGACATTTTACCGTCTTGGGCCTTAGTCACAAGGACATCTTGGGGTTGCACCTCACTGGGATGGGGCTACTAGGGAGCACCATGATCTTCTGGTTGTGTTTCACTATCAATGCTCTATTGTCTAGTACTAATGGTTTCGTTGATAGTGTTTCTCCCCTTATTAAAACAAAGTAAGACATTAAATTATGGATGATATCAAACATTTACGTATTTTATAAGTAATGAAAGGTTAATGTGGATTGATTTTTATTTACCTTATCCCACAAATTGGATCTTGGGGTTTGCCCCATGCTTTTCCTACGATCAACCATGGATTTATAACCGTACTTGTAACCAAGTTGGAGGTCTTCCTCCGTGGTTTCAATTCTGAATTCGTTGCCCTGCATTGCTTAAGGGTATGGTTTCTTAATGTTTTTGGCTACAATTACCTTAAAGTTGTAAGGTGATACAAATAATATTCTTAATATGTTTGGGTACTTACGATTCATGACTGTAACCTCAAGTAGCCGCCTTGGCCTAGCTTGTGTTGGTCATGTTTGACAATCCTTTCTTTGGTTTCCTTCGAAGTGTCAGGCAACCTATCATCAAAATTTTCAAGTATGTTATATATAACCACACTTTTATTTATATCTAAAGAAAAATAAATCTAGTATTGAATTCAAAAAATTGTAATTTACCTTGGTGTACCAATTATTTGTTCTCCTGATTTTTTCAAAATATTCTCTTTTGCATCATCAATGATCACCTTCCACTCCCTCTCTAGAATTGAGGGAGGATGATCATACCTAAGATTTCTTTCCAAGATTCATCTATAAACATCCCACGTATATTTTAAATATTCACCCGTTGCAGATGTGACCACTTCTGTATTGAACGTGTCTACACCAAAGAGGCCTTCAAGATAATCCATAAGTTCCTTTTTGAGGTTGGAATTCTGGAAATTCCACCTCATGGATAAGGTTTCCCCAAAAATAGACAAGGCCTTGCTCTCTACGTGCCTATAAAAAAGGTTGTTTCCTACACACAAAAAGATATGATCATTAATTTAAAATTAATAATCTAGATGATTTTTGTATGAGGACAACATTAAATGATTAA
>ML783364.1:93753-106150 GCA_009831015.1 Picea engelmannii | reverse complement strand
AATACTTTATATCATCTTCATGGATTTCTTTCAATGAAAACCATCTACATGAGATCGTGACACAAGAAAATAACATGTTTCAACATAAAATAATATAATATATTACATTACATTACAAGTAAAACACGTGTCATTAAGTACAAAAATAATTTGAAAGAACATTTTGCATATAAATCACAACTATGTCTTACCTCATGTATCTTCCAAGATCATATATAACTTGTTTGACATTTTTGTCAAAGTCGTTTGGGAGAGATAGTGGTAGAACATACTGTAACAAAAAAATGAATCGTTATTTGTTTCGACCAAAGTAGACAAGAAAAAATAAAGAAAATAAAATATCTATAAGGCCAATATTTATAAATATGTATACCAAAATTATTACCTTAATGAAGGTATGCCAATCATGTGTCTTTAACCCACCAAATTCACCTTTCTTCGTTAAGATATTTTTTTTGTTTGAAGAAAAACCCGTGGGAAATTTAATTCTTTGAATGACCTCTTTTACATCATTGCTTTGTTGCTCTGTTAATAACCATGGAAGGTTATTTCGGACTAGTACTCCATCTGATCTATTTGAATATCGGATCACACTTTGCATTGCATGATTGGCTTCCTGAATGTCAGTACAAATTTTGACAATTTTTTCTTTGTCCCTCCTACCATCTATGATTCGCCATAACGTTTCAGTCACATTCTTCCCGATATGCATTGTATCAAACAAATGAGCTATTTTTAGCTCCTCATAGTAGGGAAACCTCATGAATTGAGCGAGATAAGATTTCATTCCTCGTGGAATCCCATTATTAATACCTTCATGATGATTGCGACCTTCATGAAGCACAAAAGAAATCACAAAAATAATTATCAAATACGGTAAAATAAATTCAATGATTAAATTAAGCATTCAAAACATTACATGATCTACGATACATTATAAAATTGAGTACCTTGACATTTTCTATTATATTCCAACCTCCATTGGTGAGGTGTCATTCTTCGTGGTTTTAAACCAGTCTCTTCTTTCCCATTGAAAAGATGTTTTTCATTAGCACGATACCTATGGTTCTTAGGAAGAAGGTGCCTATACTCATCAAACACCATCTTTCCTAAACTTTTTGAATGATGATACTTCATCTTAGGGCCACAAACTGGACATGCAAATTTACCCTTTATTTGAAGACCTACAACAAATGGATTAATGTCAATTATACAATGAGATTATTTAAAAATTAAACATGCACCATGATAACATTAAAATATTATATAGTATTAAAGAACAATATTAGAATGCTACATACCACAAAAATGTGTTAGTCCAGGGGCATCATGAATTGTCCATAAAATTATTCCACGGAATTTAAATTTCTTCTCCCTGATTGGTTTACATATGTCATACATTGTGATGCCAACCCATAAATTTAGTAGCTCGTCGATAAGAGGCTCGACATATACATTCATATATTTAACTTGGTACTTACCTAATTGTTTTAAATTACACATAATTACTAAAGGAATGATATCATGTAATATATATAATTAAATAAATAAACAAAAGATATTATGCAAAAATTGAAACAAATAAAAATGGTAAATTCAAAAAAATAATGTAAATAAAATACATGGAACAATCATTGTCAACATTATGTGCTCCCTCTTTATTGACATCCAAGGAAGACTGTTATTGTTGATAGCAGAAATAGGCCACATTGAGTAAATATTCTTAAGCTCTCTGAATGGATTAACACCATCAACTGCCAATTAAAGCCTAACATTACGTGGTTCATCTTTGAAATATGCCCATTTTTCCTCAATTTCCCTAGATGTAGAACCATCAGAAGGAATTCAAAGAACACCATATCCACTTCTGTTACATGCATGGTAATCCATAAATTGTTCCATGCTTTCACACCTGAACAATCGCTGCAAACGTGGAATTATGGGAATATGACGAAGAACCTTTTGAGGCACCCTTTTTGTTACGTGATCGGTTCGATATCTACTAATAAGACATTGCGGAGATTCGGTTTTCGAAGCACGTTGTACATAATATATAATACGGCCATTAGGACATGCATATATAGTTTGATAATCCATTCCAATGTCTTTCATAATGGCATGCAAACCTCGATATGTGCAAGGTAAAATATTTGACGATGGTAACAAAAATTCACCTAACAATCTACAACATAGCAAACAACTAGTTATTGTAAGAATATTAATCGTAAAAAATGCATTCTTATTTTACACATTAATTAACACTAAAAAGAAATATAAAAAAATCAAAATTTATGTATAGTATGAGATGAAACATATTACATACCTTTGTTGGAAGATTGGTTGTTGTCATTGATGTCAACCCTAGTCATGCGTTTTGGACTGCAATATTGATGAAGGTATTTGGACATGAAGGAAAATGCACATACATATACAACACCCATGGATGGATAGTATACATCATGTTATTTCCGGTGGTATGTGGCACGTCACGTGGATCCTCATGGTTGAGGAGAAATGAATTTTTGAAGATGAAAAAGTGAATTGTACATGTAGGCCCTGAAGATAATTAAAGAAAACAATTACAAAATAAGAAAGTGTCAGGTCGGCCCTAATGTTAAAAGGAAGTGACATAAATGGTATAAATAAACATCATTATACATTCATTTGATACAAGTCGAATTTCAGAGGGAAGAAGAAGTAAAAGAGGGTCGGATTTCAAGGGAGGATGAAGTCTTTTGGTTATGTGTTCTAAGTATCAACAATTGGTATCAGAGTGGGTTACCTTCAGTGCAGTTTAACCACTGGAAGGAAGATCCTATGCAGAAATGGAAGGAAACATTCCAAATGGGATTCCACCATTTGATGGAAGCAATTTTGAATACTGGAAAAATAGAATGGAAACTTACTTGAAAGATCTTGGGGTAGATATTTGGATCTCAGTTGCTTCAGGATATAATGCTTCGAAGAAACCAAATACTGCAGCTCAGAAGGAAGCAAAAAGGAACAACAAACTGGCAATAGATACCATCCTGGATGGATTGACAGATTCAGTGAAATCCAAGGTGGGATCATGTGCATCAGCAAAATATCTTTGGGACAAGCTACAAGAACTTTATGCAAGGTGTTGGAGCCGCCCTTAACTAATTTATAACCTTTCACATTTTTTCAGTCTGTGACACTTGAAATCTAAATATGGCCTTTTGAATTTTTCCCCCGAAACTTTGAAAAGAATTTTTTACAACCTTGTCGAAAAAAAGCAGCGATGTTTTTTCTCTCCCCTTAAAACAAGTCCGCTTTTGTACTAAACGTTCGACCTTTTTGGCTTTATTTCGGGATCTCACAAGTCGGAAACTTCAAATCCTTAAGTTCATATGTCTCAATTCACGAAATGACGAATTCATTTTTATTTTTCCGCCCGAAGCACTAACTAGGGTAAAAACATTTAACTTTTGATTTGACGTTGTCGGGGTTTCGCGCCTCGACGCTATCTTTTCGAAAATCATGATGTCTGAAACTCTGACTCATGAAACCACGATGCGATTATAGTATGATTAATTAGTCACCTAATCCAAGTTCTCTTAACCCTAATTAAGTCTTAAGTGTCGATTTCTCGCAGTTTCGTAACTCGACATACTAATCTCCCAAAATTTTATCTTCGAAATTCCGAGTCGCGATACCGTGAGTAAAATGATTAGGAAATTAATCATGCTTTAAAAATCACAATTATCTCTTAAATCAAAATCGGTACTCACAGTCTCGCAAGTTGAAAACTTAAAATGTTAAAGGGAAATCCCCGATGCAGCGAAAAGCGAGAAAGATCTTTAACGTTGCTATATTTTGAATAATTTAAATTATAACGAGATAGGCCACGTGCATCGAGGCTTGCACATTTCCCGAGGAAACTTTTTTCTTTTCATACTCCAGCTGACTGGCAAGCCGCCAAACATTGATGACATTAATAGATGATTAGGGTAAATCTACGAATAAAGTAGATCGGATTTTTACGCAATCAATGTGTTGTTAATTGCGATTTGACAGAATTATTACGGAGATTACAGAAGTTTCAAATATATACGGGAGTCTCATTTTGTTATAATGAAAACTTTTTTCATAAGCAAGCAGAGCTCATCATTTTCGAATTTGGATTGACTTCTGCATGTATACGCAGGTTTATCACAGAAGAGAGAAAAAGCAAGAAGCAATCATGGCTCCGCGGAGAGCGACAAAGACAAATGTCGAAGTTACAAGCCAGAGCTCAGACAATGTCTCCGACACTTCACCCCGAAGTGTCGAATCGATTCCTGACTGGTCGTATGTGTTCAATGCTCTGCAGGCAGAATTAGTTGATTACTCAGATGATTCTGACGGCAACGAAAGAGACAATTTACACACTAAGTATAAGATAGTTGTCCAGTCAGGGATGCACAGAATAGAAACCAGGCCCTGGTTGCTTCCTTACTATGACATGATCTGTTGGGCTTTGGATCATGTGGACCTGCCTACCAGAACAATTATGAATAGTCAGTGAGTGACTATCGGAACTTTCTGGCCCGAGCATTTACAAAGCATGTATAAGCTGCCTTCCACATCTGAATATACATACGGTGCGGATTTCTTGGAAGAATTCAAAAAGAAGGAGTGCATAGAATATGACAAAACTATGCCAGGTTTGATAAAGGATTGGGTTTCCTGCTCCGCGACATTCAGAGCGAATGACAAGGGCGTGTATTCAATTGCTTCGCTAGAGCCACAATACAATTATGTGGCCATGATGACATGTCGTCTGTTCGGGCGAGAAGACACCTCACATTTCTATGTTTCTTGGGTGCCTCTCAGATTTTGGGTCGCTGAAGGTTGCTCTTTCAATTGGGCAAAGATGCTCTCAGATAGCTTCGCCAACAGGATCATAGAGTATCGGGAGAAAAAGGAAGGTGGGAAACCCTCAGCGTTTTACATGTCGGCAAATATCATGGATGCAATATGTTCCATGACACCTTTCCCCTTGATGAATTGGGCTTGGACTCCAACCCAAGAAAACCAGTGCACGAATATCATGATAAATTATGGGAAAATAAAGCTGGAAAGTTCCCATATGAGATTTTCAATTGGGTGATGGTGCCCCTGCACATCAATATTTTTGGTCACTCGCCACCTCGCATATAGGATAGCGTTTCAACAGGTTTGAGTGGCATCGCAGATTGGTATGTTGAAGCAAAGTTCTCATACATCAGAGTTTTCGGGGCTTCTGTTCCCCCTCATGCGCTACCTTTGTTCATTCCCGATAAAATAGCTTGTCGTGAAGTTGCATGGAAAAGAGTAATCGGGGGTGTAAGCAAGGATCTCAAGGGATATTCAAAGAAGGTATGGCCTTCTTTTCCCATTCGAATGAATTCATATTCTTTATTAGATTTTGGGCATGCCAAAGTCGAGGCTGCTGCCCTGGAGGACCTAAAGTTGGCCTCCATTGAGATTAAAAAACATGATCCACAGAAAGTCGTAAGAAATCATCTGGCTCATATTGGGCTTAAGAGATTCGAACATGAGAATTCCCCCTTGGACGACATTTTCTGAGGAGCGAAATCTTATGAAGAGGTGTTAGCCCAGATCTAATCGCTAACACCCGAAGATGCAACAATTGTGTTAAGATTCCAAGAGCATAGGAGAAGATGTCTTCCCACTGTGTTGGGAGGGTTGTCCATTACCGAGACAAAAGAAAAGAATGCTGAAGATTCTACAGAGGTAATATCTATCCCTGGACAACAACCTGAGGAGGATAAAATGAGTAATCCCGAAACAAAAGAAAGGATTCCAGATCCTCCAAGAAAACAGATTTCAGAGGTTGAGGGAATGACTCTAGACCCGCCAAGAAAAGAGAGTTCGGAGGTTGAAGGAAAAATTCCAGACACACCGAAAAAGCAGATAGCAGAGACTGAAAAGGAAGCCCCAATTACTCCAAAAGAAAAGAACCCTGTCAACACTCCAACAGAATCATGAAAGCAAATAGGAAAACCCATCTCCTCTGTCACACCCTTGCAGTCGACACAGGGAGATGTTAGCGAGGGATGGATATTTGGTGAAGAACTGAGACCTATAAGGGCAGAGGAACTCCCTCCTAATGATTTCTTTTTTGAAAAAAAGAGAAAAGTTGTAGTGAAGCGAGAATTTTATCAAGAAAGAGAGTCCACTGTCAAAAAATACAAAATCATGACAGATGGAAAGAGCAAGAAAAGTGACCAGCTTGCTACTGAAATCGCTGGAAAACTGGGTGCCTATGCTTCGACAAATCAATTCTCGGTTGGGCAGATGAATCTCCAATTGAAAAGAAAGAATCGCCTCATTAGGACCCTCGAGGCCAGGTTGGCTACAACCATAGAAAATGCCAAGGGCTAGGCTAAAATAGAGATGGAACAGGCTAGATTGGCGGATAAAAATGAGATAGAAACACTCAAAGTCAAGCTGGAGCAAGCACATTTGGTGATCCGATAAGGTCAGGTGCAGGTTGGTCAGCAGAGGAATATGATCACAGAGATACAAGCTCAAGTAGAGGTTGTTGAAAGCAAAATGATCGACGTCGCGGGGTTTAAATCCTGAGCGATTGATATCAGAGGCAGGATCTCTTCTGTACAGCAGAATCTGCTGGGCAAGGTTAGAGTAATTCAATAAGATTGTCTGTTGATGCATCAGATTTCCGAGAATCTGACTGCCAGAGAAAAGAAAGCTGAAGTTGCTTGGGTAGCCTTTCAAGAGGCAGTGATAGCTACCAACAACCAACAACAGGGCTCACCATCGCAGAACAAACAAGAGGTAATATTTTGTTAAAATATTGGGAACATAATATTGCCTTAAGCAAGGAACAGGCTCAAAAAGTAACTTGTTCGTTAGAAGAATCCTTCACTGCCATAAATGGCGAGCTGCTAGAAATGGAGAATGGAGGTGACTCAGAGACGCTAAGGAAAATGAACGTAGGTCAGATCTCCCTCGATCTAAAGGAAAATAATGAAAGAGATTCGGTGCATATCTCTAATATGGACAGGGTAGATATGGCTCAAGTTGATAAACATTTGATTCAACCGAGCGCACAACTCAGCGCTCTTCACATCATTGATGCACAAATAGGTGATAAACTTCCACAGTTGGCTCGAGAGTGCTATTTCGCCGAGGCCAACTGTCAAGTAGAGCCGTCACAGCTTGTATCTCAGTTCATGGATAGGTGTATGATATGCACTGAATCTGCGCAAAGACAAGCACCTGGCCCTTTTTAAAAATAGAGTAGAAGAGATGGAGTGATTTCGCTCCTCACAACTGCCAAGCGGAACCTTCAAAACTTGTATCCAGTTATGGACAGATGTATAATATGTACTGAATCACGTAAAAGCAAGCACCTGACACTTTTTGAAAATAGGAGTAGGGAAGGGCAAATTTGTATAAATAGATCACCAAAAGAAGAACCAAAGGCTGGACTTTTTGGGAAATATTGTAATAGAGTTTTGCATTGGAGAAGTTAATAAAAGCAAATTCGAAGATTGTCGATTCCGTCACGACTGTGTTGCAAGTTTGTTTCGTTATGTTTCTTGTTTCATTTCATTTCACTCTTCATAATTGATGTGTATCACTATAATTTAGTACGACCACTACTATAGTGAAAGGATTTCAGTTTTCTGTAATTGTTTCTTGTATTTCCTCTGCACCAGCTATTAACGGGTGTAAGACCAATTTACATTTACAGAATTTCATATTTATTTACACTATGTCAATTATCTCTCTGTCAATTTCTTCTTCTGTGTATGTGTGAGTTTTCTATTGACAGTAATCCTACGTTATCTACAGCTAAAACATCTTTCTCTCACCCCACATCTTTTTACAAAAAATAATACAGTTACGAGAAAGGGCCCTGAGTTTGCATTCTTATTTCATTCTCCGTGCACAAATTTTCTCTTTATTTTAATCAAATTAAAATAGCATTGAAATATTCTGTTTAAATCATTTTCCATATTGGTACTGTTCCTCAATGACTGTTCCTGCAGCAACCCAACCAAATATTCTACCTGGACTATCCAACCAAATACATATCTCTTTAAATATTTTTGACATAATCCTTAAAACTGCGAACACCCGGGAGGAATTGGAATTTTCATGGGTAGCCATTGAACAAGATATCACTACCCAGGAACAGTTGGAAGCTAGACAATGAGAATGTAGAAATCCTCATTAGTTTCCCATACTGAAGGTTAGTATAATCCTTTATCAACCTTTAGTATACTTTTGGATGCCTTGACACTGTACTTCAAAGCCTTAAGTACAGACTCAGGAACAACATCTTTCTGGCACCGTTGCCGGGGAACGAAGTTACGATATATTTTCCCTGGGAAAACGACAAACTATTTCATTGATAGTGTTACTCTTTGATAGTGAACATAGAATGCACACCATTTTAAGGCTTGTTTAAATATTTCACTTGGCGACTCCACTAAAACACAAACTGGCGTCTGGTAGAAGGAATAGCAGACAGAACCCAGATGGCAAGATGATTACGCCTATTAATGATCCTAAAAAAATTTCAAGAGCGAGAGGCTCGTCTAAGGAAACCATTGCCATTCATAAGCCCAAAAACCCTCTTTTAAAGACTAAATGCCCTTCAGAACCTCCTACTTCTTGCAGCCCTCTATCTGATACCAGAGATCCGAAAACAGACTACTCTGAATTTAGGAGTGATATCCATCAGACTTTCCCATCTATAAACAAGGGAAAAGGTCCTTTAGAAATATTGTTGTCATTTGACACACCAGCCTTTCTTCAACAGAATTTCCCAGTTTCACCCGATTCAAAAGAGTGTGTTACACCCTCATTTCCTATTCTCAAGTCGATGGCAGGCGTTGGAGGAGGAGGTGGAGGACAACCGAACGTCCCTCCTCCCAGAGTATTTGCAAAAGTAGCAGTGAGATACGCTCCCCTAATTTTACCCCGTTCACCTCCATGATTTACCTGACAACTACATTAAAAATCTTCCTAAGTTCACCGGGGAGGGATATCTAACCGCAGCTGAACATATAAACTTTTTTGACCAGTTCGCAGACATCTGTGGTATTGAGCACGAGGATGTCTATTCGAGACTACTTGTCCAGACCTTTGAAGGACAAGTCCGAACTTGGTTTAGGAGCCTTCCCACGGCTTATATTCGGACATATGACGCTTTGGAAGATGCTTTCCTCAGACAACGGGGAGAGCGAAAGGATCACTTATATTACCTTACCGAGTTTGGGTCCCTAAAGAAAAAGAACTCAGAAACCGTTATGGAATTTATCCTGAGATTTAACAAACTTTATAATAAAATTCCAGCCACTGTTAAACCTTCCGAACCCTCAGCCAAAGTAACCTTTGTGGGAGCTTTCGAACCCGATTTTTCCCTACTTTTGCGAGAGAGAAGAGGAGCCACCCTAAATAGAATGCAAGACGATGTTGTCGAAATAGAATCTAATATGATGGCTTCAGGCAAGTTAAAGACTAAAGTAGAAACAATCAACCGAGAAAATAGACACTATAGGGAAATAGCGGGTCCTTCTGGGTCAAATAGATATACTGATGACAGAGTAGATGATATGGCCCAAATAATTAAAGAACTGTCTAACAAAATCTCTAGGATGGAGTTGGATCAGGCTAAAGCTGATTCTTCTAACAAAAGGGACTTCAGGAGAAACCCAAATCCCCAAAATCAACAGAGGCAAATAAAGAATGAAGATAAAAAATACAAGCTCCACTAAAAAACGAAAATTTTATAGGAGCAAATGACCTCCAAGATTTAGGAGATTCGGAAGATGAAGTCGCGTGTTTCGGTGATGAATGTTCCCAGTCATTTTTGACCAGGGAAGACTACGAGAAATCTTTAAATACCTCTCAACCTTCTAATCAAGATGAAGAAGGTGATCACCCCGACCTCTGCGTATCTCAACCAGAAATAGAAATGATAGCGGCTGATTTTCAACCCAAATACAATCTAAGATCAAAAAATAAGACCACCTCAACTAACCACCCTAAAAGAATCCTTCAAAAAGGTCAAACTCATGAACCCCCTTTGGAACAAATAGAGTTACCCAGAAATAAAATCAAGGTAGCAAAAACTCAAGAGTCCGACGTGAAAAAAGTTGAAACCCAAACAAAGGAAGCTGAATCGGTAGATAAAGTTATATCTTCGGCTAAGATCACAAGTGATAAAGCAGTCCAGACAAATAAGTCGGAAAGGAAAAGCTCGGAAGTTTTAACCAAAGAAACAGACAAGGTAAATTTATCTTTCAATTTCGAAAATGAATTAAATAAAATTAAGATACCAATTCCTTTGGTAGAATTAGCAGAAAGCCCCACTTATCGGAAGCAAATCGCCAAAATAATGGGTGTCTATGAGTCAGAAATTCATTCTAATGTTATCAACCTAGAAGACGACAAACCTAACATCACTTTTGGTCCTCATTTTGAGGGATCTAAGGATAATGTCGCTCCTTTCTATATCACCCTGAATATACATGATCTGTTACTGCATAACTGTATGTTAGACTCCGAGGCTTCTCATAATGTTATGCCCAAAATTATAATGGAGAGGCTGGGCCTCCATATCACTATAACCTATGGAGATCTATACTCTTTTGATTCGAGAAAGGTTAAATGTATGGGGATGATAAAAGATCTGGTTGTTACCCTGGCTCAGGTCCCAGTCAAGAGTGTCTTGATGGATGTGGTAATTGCAGATATCCCTCCCAAATATGGTATGTTGTTATCCAGATCATGGGGAGCCAAGTTGGGGGGTTCTCTACAATTGGACATGTCATATTCCACAATTCCTATATTCGGTGGTTAGTTTACCCGGTTGTACAGAGAAACAAGATTGGCATATACTGTCAGTGATCCTCGGAATCCAAATAACTTTCCCATTTATGTTGCAGACCAAGATCTGGGAAATTGCATACTGTCATTTGATGATGGTTTAGATGGGTGTCTAAAAGAATTTGATATGAAGCAAGAAGATCTTAACCCCTTGACTGAAGAACTATGCAAAAGTGGTATTTGGAAAATGTACTTTGATGGCGCTTCGTCTTCCGAAGGAGCTGGTGCTGGCATACTTTTAGTAGCACCTGAAGGAAAGTTTATTGTTCCTTTCTCATATCGTTTGCAGTGGGATATAGATTACACCAATAACGTATGTGAGTATGAAGCATTAATCTTAGGTTTGGAGGCTGCAAAGAAGTTAAAAATAAAAAACTTGGAGGTTTACGGTGACGCAAAATTGATAGTAAGGAAAATAAACCGACAATACCAAGCCAAGCATCCCAGACTAAGAACATACAGAAATTGTTCTTGGGATTTGATGGAGAATTTTTTCTCAGCTATAAAAGTCCATTTTATTCCTCACACAGAGAATCTACATGCTGACGCATTGGCTAAGGCAACCTCAACCTTTTCTCCTCCCACGAACGTTAAACTGAAATATCATATTGAAATCAGATATAAACCCTCTATACCCGATAATGTCAGACACTGGCAGATCTTTGAAGACGACAAGCAAATTCAGAGATTTCTTATGGCAATAGGTGAGTTCTCTGAAACTGATCCAGACCAAGAAAACCAAAACGACCCGATGTGGACTATGAAAGAGGGTGAAGATCCTGAAACCTTTCGAGATAAAATAGTGGATCATCGCATGTTGGTCCTTAAAAACAACCAGATCCTGAAAGTCTTAATTCCTTTAGAAAGACTCTTCGATCAGAACGACATACCCGTGAAATCCACTTTGCAGCCCCAACCAAAAGAAGTGGAGGATTGTGACATAGGAACTGAAAAAGAAGCCAGGATAGTAAAGATATCTAAATTCCTCCCTCCCAAGGTAAAAGACCAATATAGAGACCTACTCAAACAGTATACAGATGTTTTCGCCTGGTCCTATGAAGAGCTTCGAACGTATGATACTTCCATAATTGAGCACAAGATACCGTTGAAGCCCGGGGTCAAGCCTTTTAGGCAAAATCTTAGGCAATTTAACCCCATTTTGTTGCCCGTCATTGAAAAGGAAGTTAAGAAGCTTTTAGATGCGAAAATAATCGTGCCTCTAAGGTACTCAGATTGGGTCGCCAATTTAGTCCCTGTCAGAAAAAAGAACGGAGAAATCAGACTATGTGTGGATTTTCGGAACTTGAACAGGTCTTCTCTTAAGGATAATTATCCGCTCCCCAAAATGGACCACGTCCTGGAAAGGGTAGTTGGAGCAAATCGAATGTCTATGATAGATGGGTTTTCTGGGTACAACCAAATCGCCATGGACGAGCTAGACAGAGAAAAAACCGCTTTCACCACACCATGGGGTACATTCATGTATGATAAAATGCCTTTTGGTTTGATGAATGTAGGGGCCACA
>ML783364.1:57977-81769 GCA_009831015.1 Picea engelmannii | reverse complement strand
TTATATAAAATTGACAAAATAAAAAAAATATAATGAATATATAGCTAATTACCATGGGACGATATTCATTCGATCTGCCATCAATGTGACCATATTTCCTACAATGTTTTGTGGTTGTTGCTATTAAAATTCTTACGGGATGTCTGAGGCAACATTTTTTACAAGGGAAATAACATCTACCATCACCCTTTTCACCCACTTTACTTTTTTACCCACCTCTAACAACATTCTGCGACATTTTTCCGCACAAAAACACCCTTTCAGAACCATCGTTGTTATAGCAAGATTGTCGCAACATCTTTAAATCATCAAATATTTATAGTCCAATTTTAGGTCACGATTGTCACAATTGCGACGATATTGACCAAAAAATATTTCTTTTCCACCTATTTATTTTAGGTCATTTTTAACGATCAATTTTAAGGTTAGGTAAGTCGTCGCTCTTGCGACGGACAAACTGCATTTGTCGCTCTTGTGACGAACATTGACCATAATAATTTAGTCAAACTACATGCGTCGAGATAGCGACGAATACGGGGTGGATTTAGAAAAAAATGAACTTTTTATCTTGCATGTTGTGATGAAAGAGTACTTTTTTCGCAAGTGGTCATCACAAATTTTTCAATATGTAGTAGTGATTCCTCTCGGTCCCTTCAAAAAATCCTTCTTTGTAGCAGTGTATGACTTCGCAATATCAACTGCAAACTCAGTAATAAATCTTGAAATAATGTTGTCTAACCAGAAATCCACTACACACGTGAATTTATTAGAGTCTATGTATACGCGCAATATTCTCAGTAGTCCACTCTATTAGTATTATCCGATTAGTTGGACGATTATCCTTCAATCTCAATATCCACTCTTGCAGCAACTATGGAAAATAACAGAAAAATGCCTCATGAAGATCAGTAAACACACACCCTTGCAAATACTGGCTTGAAGTATACTTGGAACTTCTAGTCTTTCTATGAAAACTCAAGCTCTTTTGTTTCCAACCATCTTTCAATCTCTTGTTTAGTTGGATTTTGTTATCACATATAGTTGTCAAGGGCAGCAGGTCATCCAAGTTCGTTGTCTGCACAGGAAGCGTCTGAGCGCAACATGCAGAGGAACTCATTTCAGGCTTAAAATACAAACAGACAGGTTGAATTTTCTCAGCGGTGGATATTCCAGGAGTATTCCAGATTAACAACCATCGAGTATTCAGGATTTCAAAATTGCACGAAGTATAGCACCATGAGAAAGGTCGAAGCCAGAGGTCCTGAAGAAGATCTCGGTCATTGATTTTAAAAGGGAAGATCTGATCCATTGATCTAAAGAGGGAATATTTGATCCGCTGATTGTAAATCGTTGCCCAAGATCACAAGATCAACGACCACAATCCATTGTGGGGATGTGATGTGCTCAAGCGATAATTTTCTTGAGCGGTCCCGCAATTGAAGCCATGGTTTGGAAAAAGTAATATGTGGAAAAAGATGGTGGATTATGGGCTCAAAAGAGGTGTCAACCCAAACCACCTTTGAGCGGCCCCACAATCATGCGTTTATATAGCATCCTATCTGAGAGAAGCATGTGGCTTCCCCCTAGGAATTAAGCCGTGTTTCAATCCATAGAAAAGGAAGTTAATTAAGTGAGGCGATAGTTGATACCTCATCTCACCCCATAAATGGAAATACATAATGGACTGGAAGAGGAGAGCGTTCATCTAATAGGGGAAGGCATGCACAGTTTGACTGAGAAGACACAGGCATATGACATTGGATGAGAAGCTCGAGCACACCTCTGCTAGGTGAATTTTTGAGTATATGTATGTAGTTTTGATATTTTTTGAGGTTCGATGGTCAAGCTATGCTCTCGCATTGTAAAGTTTTTATAAAGCAAGCTGGTTATATGGTTATGTAATTTGATCTAAGACTTTTGTTTGAATGAAATTCAACTTCATGTTTCCATGCTTTATTGCCTATGATACTCAATGTTCATTATTGAAGGATTCAAATGGATGTTTATGAATGAGTTGTAATGGATGTTAAATTATAGCTCGGTTATAGTGTTTTCAGTCTCCTGAACTCTGAATCCAAGAAGATAGTGTTTTCTGAGTTTTTTCTCCTCAGGCTACAGAAGACCTGTTGTCCATAAAAGACCTTTAATTTTCTCCTCAATT
Organism: Picea engelmannii; assembly: GCA_009831015.1. Lineage (NCBI taxonomy): Eukaryota > Viridiplantae > Streptophyta > Pinopsida > Pinales > Pinaceae > Picea > Picea engelmannii. Next base: position 79,608 of record ML783364.1, on the reverse strand, counting down.
CCTTCCTCCTACTCATCCTTACTACAACTTACTGACTAAAGTTGAATCGAGACCTCATTTGTGGGTGCATGCTCGTCCAATTTTCCAATTTAAAATGATATTATCCCGAGCCTACGCCCATTCGACCCCCTTTAAAATTGTTCATTGTGACACATAAACTGATGGGTACTAGGCTTACCTCTGCACAATCCAGAGGTGACTTCTGGTGCTAACATTTCTGGCACCGTTGTTGAGGACGAATTGAATATTTTCTCTGGGTAGAATGACAACGAACTTCTAATTTTGAAGGTGCATCATAAATCAAAACCTTTGATTATTGTGCTTGCACCTGGTGACTCCACTGTCTCAACTCCACTATTTCAGTGTGGCTTCTTCTGGCTACACTCGGTAGCCCTTGGGAGAAAAAAATGATCATATATGGTCTTTGGTGGTGAACAAAGACCAGACACACTCTTACTACATATCTTTCACCTGGCGACTCCATGATTAAAGAATCAACTGGTGACTCGACAGGTTCGAAATGGACAAAATCCTAGATCAAAGGTTTTCTCCTTTTTATTTTTCTATTGTTTCTGGTTTTCCTAATGTTTTCCCTACTATGGATGAATGGGGCGATTATTTGCCCATATTTAGAGAGCGTAAACAGGAACACCCTGCTCAACATCTATGTGAGTTTCATGAAATCATGCATAAGTGGGATATACATCATGAGGATGTATTATTAAAAATGTTCATGTTCTCATTAGCAGGGGATGCTCATGAATGGTATCATTCCTTACCCCTTGCTGGTATTTCCTCCCCAAGGGAATTTCATGCAGCATTCAATAGGCATTGTCAAAATTATTATTCCTCTGAGTTAATATTGTTGTGAGGAGTATAGAGATGATGTTCAAGACATAGCTCATTCTTGAGAAATATATGAGGATGAGGGACATCCCCCGGAGGAGATGATACAACCACTTTCTACAAGTATAGAGGAATTAAAGGCATATTTTTCTCATCGTTCTTACGAAGAAAATGCAGAGGATATTCTAGTCCTAGAAACAAATGTTCTTGGCAGCCCTGCTTATGATGAAGAAGTGATGTCGGATACTGACCAAGAACAAACAACTTTTGATGGATATCCCAGCAAAGATGACGAAGAGAAGAGCTCTTCCATGGTTCTTGTTTATAGTGACTGTGAAACTGATCCTAGGGAGAGCCATGAAGGAGAAAAGGAGGAGCCACATATCTTGTCTATCTTGGCTCAGAGTTTTTCCCCTTTCAATTTATCATCCATATCTGGTTATCCACATCCAGTGCCGGCTATAAACGAATGGGATGATTATCTTCCGAGATTCAGAGGAAGCAAGCATGACCATCCTGATGAGCACTTATTAAAATTTCATGTATGCATGCTTGAACATGGATTCTTTCATGAGGATGTCTGGATAAAGATGTTCATTTTTTATTTTGAATAATATGCTCTTGGATGGTGTCTATCTCTCCCTGTTGCTAGTATCCATTCTTTGAAGGATTTTCATGATGCTTTTAATTCGTATTACAGGAAGATTTACCTAGCTCATATTATTTTTTATCATTGTTGTAAGAGGTTTTCACTCCACATTCTGCAGACGATAGAGTGTTCCTCATGTGATGAGTCCCATGAAGATCTAATTGAGAGAGAAATCAAGGATGAAAGTGAGTATTTTGCAAATAAAGATGAAAAGTTTTCTCTCTCTATTTCCCAAGAATAAGTCCTTTCAGATATGATTGATGATAGGGCTGATGATGGAGTAACTATGGATGCATTATTTTCCACCCCTAGTACACTTGTTGTCTCATATTTAAAAGAAGAAACGGTTGAAGAAAATAATCAAGATATTGCTCTTGTCTCTTTGCAAGATAAAATAGTTTTGTGCTTACCTACCCCTGAAGAGTATTCAGAAGCAGAAATTATAGGCTGCCAATCTTCTTATGAAAGAAAATGCTCCTACCAAGAGAAACATGATAGAGAGAAAGAGTCATCCTTGGATACACATGAAGAGACTTCTTTCTCTCAGCTAGTAGATGTTTTCAGAGAAGACAAAGAAGAAAAGGAGTAGCAAAAGGGGCTATTTATCTCCTATCCAGAGCCTGTAAGTGAGCAGCCATTGTCTGAGGTCATTCAACCTGCATCAGCCTCTCATCCACCTATGCCTACCAGAGATATTCAACCATGTGTGAGCAGCTATGTGACAAAGCATTCTCCCTGTTATAAATTTTCTGGATTTTGTCGCTTGGTCTATGAGCCTATGAAGGAATACATGGAGTTTTATTTCCTTCATATTTTGAAGCCACTCAACTTTATCCTAACCTCAACATTAGGAGGAAATATGAAGGATGTAACCACTCTGTTTTCATGGTTGCATCATCTGTTACTAATCACAGACAGAGTGAAGGTTCTTCTAGTTAGGAAGTTACTTGAATGGCTATGGTGGAAGTTTTCTTTCACCTAACACTATGTAAAAAATTAATTATTATAGGAATGTACATAAATAAGCTCCTTCAGAGCCCATGTATTTTGATTTCGTTTTTAGGATAGTGTGATTGTCGGCCTTTAATCCTCAGCAGGATGTTTTTTGAGCATGACTCCATAGCCCAATGTAGAAGGCGACTGGAACAACATGTTCTTGGTTTCTCACTTTGAGAATGTCATCCCCTGTGGAGACAAATGTTATCACATATAATTGTGAAGGGAAGCAGGTTGTCCAAGTTCGTGGTCTGCATAGGAAGCGTCTCAGCGCAACATGTAGAGAAACTCATTCCAGGCTTAAAATACAAACATATAGGTTGAATTTAGTTAGCAGTGGAGATTCTGGGTATTCGGGATTTCAAAATTGCACGAAGTATAGTGCCATGAGAAAGGTCGAAGCCCAAAGTCCCGAAGAAGATCTCGATCATCGATTCGAAAAGGGAAGATCTGATCCATTGATATGGATAGGGAATATTTGAGTCGCTGATCATAAATCCTCGCCCAAGATCATAAGATCGATGACCACAATACATTACGGGGACGTGACATGCTCAGGGGATAATTTTCTTGAGAGGTCTTGCAATTGAAGCCATGGTTTGGATAAAATAATGGGTCAAAAAAGGTGGTGTATTGCGGACTCAAAAGTGGTGTGAACCCAAACCACCTTTGAGCGGCCCCAAAATCACACATTTATATAGCGTCCTATCTGAGAGAAGCATGTGGCCACCCCCTGGGCATTAAACCATGTTTCAATCGTGAGAAAAGGAAGTTAATGAAGTGAGGTGGAAGTTTAGAACTTGTCTCACCCCATAAATGGAAATCCAAAAAGGAATGGCAGAGGAGAGCTTGCATCTGACTGGGGAAAACATGTGCAGAAGAGACTGCATGCACAGTCTGACTGAGAAGACAAAAGTGTATGGAATTGGACGCAAAGCTTGAACACGCCTCTGCTTGGTGAATTTTTGAGTATATGTATGTAGTTTTGATATTTTTTGAGGGTCGATGGTCAAGCTACACTCTCGCATTGTAAATGTTTTATAAAGCACACTGGTTATATGGTTATGTAATTCAATTTGAGATTTCTGGTTTAATGAAAGTCAACTTTTTGTTTCCATTCTTTATTGCCTTTGATACTAAATATTCATGATTGAAGGATTCACATGGATGTTTATGACTGAGTTGTAATGGATGTTAGATTATAGCCTAGTTATAGTGTTTTGAGTCTCTTGAACTCCGAATCCAAGAAGATCTTGTTTTCTGAGTTTTTCCTCCTTAGGTTGTTAGAAGGCCTGTTGTCTAGAGAAGACCTTTCATTCTATCCTCAATTTATTCCTCCTTCTCACCTGTACTACAATTTACTGACTAAATTTGAATCGAGACCTCATTTGCGGGTTCATGCTGGTCCATTTTTCTGAGTTAAAACAATATTATCCTGAGCCTAAGCCCATTCGACCCACTTTAAAATTGTTCATTGTGACACATAAACGGATGGGTACTGGGCTTACCTCTTCCACAACCCAGAGGTGACTTATGGTTCTAATAGATTCCATGGCCTGGAAATCCGCTTCTACTACTGCATTCTCTTCACTATCAGTCTCATCAAATCCCCTCTGATATGATCTTTTGAGTTCAAGTTGGCAAAAAAACTATTTGTTGGAATGTTTGGGCTGGCCCAAGTTCTACCTTAGGTTTCCAACAAAACCCTGCAAACCATCAGCCCTTTTGGAGACCAGAAGGAAACAATGCACACAGAGTGCACACTGAAGTCTCACTTGAGATGGATTATGGGTGACTGCAGGACCTAGATGTCTGCAGTCGTTGAAGGGATGTTTCTCATGGGTATGTTAGACATGATTTTCTACTTCAAAATATATCATATCTACTATGCTACCATCATATTCAGTCATTAAAATTCATTATGTATTAAATATCATCATTATCCTAGAGTGCACTTCATTTTACTACCTAACATATTCATTCATTCATCATAAACCATTGCAAAACATAACAGAAGCATTCCACATAGTGACACAATGTTTTACCATGGTTCACCCTCCCCGAGGCTACGTGCATAAAGATCTAACATGAATTTTTCTTTTATTCATATTCATCAAGTCATTTCATTGCAAACATTACATCATAAGTGCATATGAAATGCATAAGTATATGTGAGGTTGAACAATGTCACGCTAATCTCCACAGCTGGCAACCTGAACCTTAGTTACAATTCATAATTTTGTCTCCAAAACTAGCTCCACAACTCTCAACCAAAAACAACTATAAAAAACTAGGTCACTCAAGTTATTCTCTCGCAACTACTCAATTCTCACGACATTAGATGATCTCCTTAGATATTACAATACATATTTATACTAAAAAAGTGGGTTAAAACCCATTACAATCATGACCAAAACCCTAACCCTAAGTGGATTATGTTTTTCCACATTCTAACTTTTGCGCGTTCGGTTGATCCACTTCCTCCTTCCTTCCTTTGACTCTTCCTTTCACTTATTTTCCTTGTTCTCGAGCACACACTCCTTTTCTGGTCCCTTTTCTAACTATCTTCCATAATTTTTTTGATGTTCCCCAAAATATCCTGCACCAACACCACCTATGGCTACTTCTGCTCTCTCTCCTCCTTCACCTGTATGACCTCTATATGAAAGTCCTTATCCACCTATCAATACCTTGAATCATGATCCTTTGTGATTCAACCCTCTCATCAATGCTTGGATGAACTCTCTTCACCCAACCAATGAGATCTCCTCACTCTAGTGTAAGCAAAATTCATTTGTTCCTACACTCCTCACATTAGAAAAATTCCATATTTGCTATCATCAACCTTGGTATCTCACCAAGTCTCTCACAAGTGTATCTCACACAAGTCGCTACCTTGTTATCTCACCAAGTCTCTTGACCTCAAACTCTCGTCAACAATCCTGACCATTTTGACTCCCTCAACACAAGTGAATTCCTCTCGAAGCGACTTCTCCTTTACCCCAACCTTTCTTTTATAATCACAAGTTACTATTAAAAATAATTATAAAGTACCTAGCCAAGTGTTTCTCATCCCCTAGGCACCTAGGGGGTGGGAAAATGTCTAATGAGGACCCTATTCATTAATTTATGAGATATAAATTAAAAGTGACTTTATGACTTAATTGAAGGGGGCGACTGAATGGACATTCACTGTCAACCACTCATCTAATCCAATATCAACCGTTGGATTAATAAAACCTTCAAATTCCCTCATTAAGTCGGTTAGGGTAAGGAGGCACACCCATTTGTATTCTTCATCATGATTTTTGGAGAAAAAGAGAAGAGAGAGAAGTCGATCAGGAGAAGAGAGGAAGTTTGTTGAACATTAGCATAAATTCCAAGGCAAAGGTACAACATGGAAATCGAGGAAGAAGATACAACCAATAAAGAGTCATATAGTATTGATTGTGTAGAGGTCATACAACAGAGGTGGTGCATGCATTTCGAGGAAGGTTGGCACATAAATCGAGGCACATTTAATGATGGAAATTTTGTACAACAAAACTAGAAATTGTGGCACGATTTTCTAGACAGTGCATACAACATTATATGTTGTGACAGTTGTACTATGGTATGGATTTCTTGCACATAAATCGAGGAGAAGAATTTTTGGATTGTTCTGGAGGTTATTTGGATCATCTTCTGAGATATATTTGTGTAATTTTGGCTGTGAATATATATGCTGTAACATAAGATTTCTTTGATCTCTGCAAATAATAAAAATCCCCTCTCTCACTGGTTTTCCCCTTGTGGGTTTTTCCATTGTCAATTTTAGACCAAAAATATTTGTGTATTTATTTTCTGAGTTAGTGTACTGCCGATAGAATTATTTATTTATGAATTTATTTTTGTTCAAAATCCTTATGTTTCAGTTTTGATATTTGTTTATATTGAGAAACTATTTCTGTCCTAAAAATGGGTTTTGGGCATTTAACAATGAGTTGTCTCATTGATACTTGAAACTGGGTGGGGTTTAAAAATTTTACATGGTATCAAAGCTGAGTTGAAGAGGAATGCATAATTAAATCAGCCATACAAAGAGAAGGACATAGGTTACTTCACCGAACATAGTTTTGGAATTTTTTATTTCAGTCGAGAAGGTTCAATGGCTATAGGCTTAAGAGTTGAGGACAAACTTGATGGGGCAATAAATTTTGGTGCTTGGAAGGAGAGAATATTTTTTCTTCTGTAGGAAAGTGAGTTATGGGAAATTGTTGAGAACTCCAAAACAAACCCATTAACAATACCTACAGGTGATACATTTCTAGAATCATATACCAAGAAGAGTATCAAGGCTAAAATAATCATCCTTGATGCCATCAAGGATCATTTGATTCCTCATGTGACATGGAAGACAAATACCTATGAGATGTGGGAGTCCTTGACAAAGTTGTATCAAAGTACAATTGAGAACTGGAAGATGGTTTTAAGAGAGAAACTGAAGAGAATTATAATGACTAAGGATGAAAATGTGGTTACATATCTTACTAGGTTGACACAGGTGAGAGATGAACTTGGTGTTGTTGGGGAGGCAATTGTTGATAGTGAACTTGTGAGGACAAGATTGAATGGGGTGACCAAACAATGGGTTGTTTTTGTTGATGGAATTGTGGCAAGGGATAATCTTCCCAAGTGGGAACATCTTTGGGATGACTTTGTTCAGAAGGAAACCCAGAGAGGGTATGTGCATGGTGGTTCATCTATTGGTAATGATGAGGAGAATGTGGCTCTTGCTGCTAACAACAAGAATAATTTCAAAAAGGGTACTAAGGAGGAACAAGATGAAGCGTGAAGGAAAGAAGGACATGATAAAATTCAAGTACTTCTCATGTCACAAGTTTGGTCACTATGCAAGGTAGTGTCCTAATAAGAAGAGGAACTAGATTGCAGCTTCAACAGAGGTGGAAGAGTTTTCCACCTAGTTTGATAAGGAGTTTTCCTTAGTGGTGTGTCTTTCCACTAGAGCCACACATTCCAGTGTTTGGTATATTGATAGTGGTTCCTTCCTCCATATGATAGGTGTTCATGAGCATTTGACAGATATTACACAAATTGGTGATCTTGAGGTAGTGCTTGAAGATGACCAGGTGGTCAAGGAAATGGGTAGTGGGATAATATCATTTCAAGGGGAATCTCAATCTCACATGTTGTTAAGAGATATCTTGTATGTTACTGTCTTGAATAAGAACTTGATTTCAATTTATACTATTGAGGAGAGGGTGTATGAGGTGTTTTTCCATGATGTATAGGTGATCCTATTTCCCAAGGGGTCCAGTATCACTTTGGCCAAAGTGATTGGGACTCGACATGAGAATTTGTACAAGTTCATGTTTCAACCAGCTAGTGCATTGTATCATACTACCAACAAAAATGATATTTGTGAGCTATGGAATCATAGGATGGCCCATCTTCATCATGGAGCTCTGAGGATACTGAGGGAGATTGTGACTGGAGTGCCAGAGTTCAATGCATAGCGCCAGGAGTTGTGCAAGGGGTGTGATTTGGGGAAGTACATCAAGACTGATTTTCCAAGATGTGACAACCGAGCAACATGTATACTTGATCTGATTCATTCTGATGTATGTGGTCCTATGTATTCTATACCAATGAGTGGTTGTTTGTACTATGTCATATTTATTGATGAATTCTCTTGGAAGTCTTTGATTTTCTTCATGAAGACCAAACGATAGGTATTCAATCGGTTCCAATAGTTCAAAGATCTTGTGGAGAGTCATACTAAGAGGAAAACCATAGTACCAAGGATAGATAATGGGGGTGAGTATACCTCCAAGGATTTTAATGAATTTTGTGCAGGAGTGGGCATCAAGAGGGAGTTGATTATTCCTTACAAGCCACAACAGAGAGGGTTTTGCTGAGAAAAAGAACATGGCCATAGTTGGGTCTTTGAGATCCATGTTGCATGATTAGGGGCTTCCACTCTTTCTTTGGGATGAGGCATGTTACACTGTAGTTTATCTGCAGAACAAGAGCCCACATAGAGCATTGGGGGATAAGACTCTTAAGGAGGCTTTCTCTTGGAAGAAGCCTAAGGTTGGGCACTTTAGGATTTTAGGTGCCTTACATATTCACATGTCCCTTCTGAAAAGAGGACAAAGCTAGAGCCCACATTAGAAAAGGGAATTTGTTTTGGGTATAGTGAGACTTCAAAGGCTTTCTTCATATATATCCCTTGCTTTAGGAAGACTACTATGAGAAGGGATGCAATATTTGAGGAGGATAAAGCCTTTAGGAATTCATGAGAGACTAAAAAGTGTGATCAATAGTCATCACATCATATTAAGGTAAGTCCACAATAGGATTCAGTGATACAGAGTTCAGTTCCACTAGTTTTGGTGATGACTAGTCCACAGGGCATAGGGCCACATATGTCAGGATCACAGGTTATTGATCCTCATATTTCAAGATCGTATGCTCCAGATTCTACTTTAGATTCATAGTCTTGAGGTGATGGAGTTGAGAAGGGGCATCCCTTCCATGGGACACTACTTCAAAGAGGAGGAAGCCCAAGTGGCTTCATGACACTTTGAAGGAGGCACATGGATCTGTGGGGAATCTCAGGCAGGTTGTGAGGGAGAGTAAACCTCCTAAAAAGTTTTTCATCTATCTTATGATGGTGAGCAACATCAGGGAGTCTGATTCTTCCACTTTTGAGGAGGATGCTAGAAGATAGTTTTGGAGAGATGTCATGACGAAAGAGTACAATTCCATCACAAAGAATGCTTTTTGGGAAGTTGTTCCTAGACCTAAGGGGAAGTCAGTGGTGACTTCTAGGTGGCTCTATAAAATCAAATATGTTGTATATGGAATCATTGAGAAGTACAAAGCTCATTTTATGGATTGAGGGTTCTCATAGGTTGAGGGAGTTGATTATGATGATACCTTCACTCTAGTTGCTATATATACCTCGATTAGGGCAGTGATCTCTATTGCAGCAGAGATGGGTTGGAAGATCCATAAGATGGATGTGAAGACCGCATTTATGAATGGTCTCATATAGGATGAGGTGCACATTGAGAAACCATTGGGATTTGAGGTGAATGGGAGAGAGTCTTATGTGTGAATACTAAAGAAGGTATTGTATGGGCTAAAACAAGCTCTCAGAGCTTGGTATTCTAGGCTTGATTCCTCCTTGTAGCAGTTGGGCTTTGAGAAGAGTGCGGTGAATCCCAACCTATACTTAATTATGGTTGGAGAGGATCCTCTCATAATATTTCTATATGTTAATGATAGTTTTATTACAGGGGTTGAGAGACTCATTACTAGTTGCAAGGAGAACCTTGCTTCAAAGTTTGAGATGAAAGATATTGGACTGATGAATTATTTTTGGGGGTTGGAGGTTTGGAAAGAGCCTAGAAACATCTTTTTGGGATAGGGGAAGTATGATTTTGACATTCTAAGGAGATTCCAGATGGAGGATTGCAGGCCCATGTCCACACCCATGATTTCCAACTAGAAGAAGCTCAATGATTTTGAGACACAGTTCGTTCCCACATTATATCGTCAATGGATCAATTCGTTGATGTATTTGGTCAACACCAGACAATATATTTGTTTTTCTATCAACACTTTTAATCAGTTTATGGTGGATCGTAGGAGAGTGCATTGGGTGGCAAAAAAACATGTTCTCGTGTCTCTTTGTGTTACTGTGTATTATGGCATGGACTATCTAAGAGGGGATGGAGTTTGATTGGTGCGCTATACTAATTTATATTGGGCATGATGTGTCAGCGACAAAAAGTACTTCAGGTTGTAGTTTTAGATTGGGCTCAACAATGGTGTCTTGGTTCACTCGGAAGAATAAGCCAGTGTCTTTGAGTTTTGTAGAGGCTGAGTATATGGCTGCCAGTCAGGCCATTTGGCTTCGCAAGTTTCTGGTGGGATTATTTGGTGTGCATTTGAGACTGACTGTGATTTACTGTGACAATTAGAGTTGTATCAAACTGTCTGAGAATCCAATTTTTCATGACAGGTCTAAGCACATTTAGATTCGATATCAATTCATCCGAGATTGTGTTCAGAGAGGAGAAGTTGAGCTACAATATATATCCATAGATGAGTAGGATGCAGACATACTCACAAAAGATTTGGGGAAAGGGAAGCTTTCGCCTTTCAGAGATAAGATTGGGGTGGTGAGTAACACCTTCCTCGGTAAGAGGGTGTGTTAACAATAATTAAAAAGTACCTAGGAAAGTGTTTCTCATCACCTAGGTGCCTAGGGAGTGGGAAAATGTCCAATGAGGACCCTAGTCATTAATTTATGAGATATAAATTAAAAGTGACTGTATAAATTAAGTGAAGGGGGTGAGTGAATGAACATTCAATCTCAACCACTCATCTAATCCAATCTAAACCATTGGATTAATAAACCATTCAACTTCCCTCATTGATTCGGTTAGGGTAAGGAGGCGCCCCCATTTTTCTTCTTCTTCACGAGTGTTGGAGAAAAAGAGAAGAGAGAGAAGTAGAGTAGGAGAAGAGAGGAAGTTTGTTGAACATTGGCATGAATTCAAAGGAAAAGGTACATCATGGAAATTGAGGTAGAGAGTACAACCAATAAAGAGGTTGTACAGTACATATTTTGGAGAGGTCATACAATAGAGAAAAGTATAGTTCGTACAACAGAGGTGGTGCACGCATTTCAAGGGAGGTTCGTACATAACTCGAGGAACATTTAATGATGGAAATTCCATATAGAAAACCCAAAAATTGTGACATGATTTTCTAGACATTATGTACAACATTAAATGTTGTGAAAACCGTACTATGGTATGGATTTCTTGCACAAAAATCGAGGAGAAAATTTTTGGGACTGTTCTGGAGGTTATTTGGCTCATCTTCTGAGATACGTTTGTGTATTTTTTTCTGTGAATATTTCTGCTGTAACAAAATATTTCTTTGAGCTCTGGAAAGAATAAAAATCCCCTCTCACAGATTTTCCCCTTGTGGATTTTTCCAAGGTCAATGTTAGACCAAAAATCTTTGTGCATTTATTTTCTGAGTTAGTGTGTTGCAGATATAATTATTTATTTCTTGATTTATTGTTGTTCATAATCCTTATGTTTTAGTTTTGATATTTGTTTATATGTTGAGAAATTATTGATGTCCTAAAACTGGGTTTTGGGCATTTAACAATGAACTATCTCAGTGAGACTTGAAACTGGGTGGGGTTTGAAAATTTTGCAGTTACAATACATTTCTAATATTCAAAGTGATCTACGGTTGATATTGCTTCTCACACACAATTAATATTTATATTACATGTTTCATGCTAAGCATGTCCTTAAATATCTCAATTCACTAATAAATACAATTTTACTTTAATTAATTCCTTCTAACTAAAGTACACTCGAGACTAGAATATTTTTGACAACTTTGACATGAAAAACACATTCCTATGTGGAAGTACATCTCTGATTCTACCAAAACATCAATAACAAGCTTATATACGTGCTTCATCCTCCTACAAACCATGTATGGTATGAAAAATTCACTCCACATGTGTGACCTTCTTCGCTTCTCTCTCTTGGTCCAGATTCACCACCCTAAATAATTTCCCTTTGTTGAGATTACGAATCCCCCTAGCACAAGTGCATACTCACTTATTCCATCTCCATCATGTCTCCACTCTCTCTACATGATATATGGACTGATAAATTTCACAATAAACTCTCTCTTTTATAGACAATCCTTATGGGTCACCATAGAATCCCTTCCACAAGTCAACATCAAATTAGTATTTTCTTGTTGATGTGAATCCCCAACACAAGCCCACAAATCCCATCATCAAACCCATGAAGCTCCCACTCAAATCCAAGGGGTTTTTCTCCAAATGGAAAGTGTGATGTGGTTCCCATGGCAATTCCTACATGCCTAATACCTAGGGTCATGTAAGAATACATGCCCAAAGCTACAAAAATCAATAGTAGAGACATTGAAGTGGGATTTTGACATCACTACCAATTTCCTACAACCTTGTTGACGGGCGAAATTGACCATCTGTCAACTGGAAGAATGAGGTCGGTCTGGGGTTGCCTAAATAACCCAAGCCATTTGGTGTAACTCGTTCTGATAGGTTTAATGGCTCCATTGGCCAATCTAAAATCCTAAAAAGAAAACGAAAATAAAGGAATAACTGAACTAATGCTAACAACTATATATTATATATATACATATTCTTTTATATAACTACTGTAGGTATTTTAAATAGAAAAAATACTAATTTCACTTATATACATCATTTACAAATTGCAAGTTTTAATCGAAACTCACAAAATCAAATGTGAAAGTTATTTCTATTAACAGGTAGATAAATAAAGCACATTTGAAACTTTTTTTTGTTTTCCTTTATAAATCTAACAAATCTTGCATTGAATATACTATGAAACACAACTGTGTGGGTAGTCAAAAGCTGAACCATACATTCTAGTTTCATGAATCTGTAAATGACATAATTAAGAAAAAACAAAGAGGCTAACTTGTCAGTGAGTTAGTGAGGTGTATCCAAGCATCTGCATGAGTGAAGAACATCCAACTGCCATGCCCAAGAGAGAAATCTACAATGAACCTTATGATTGTTCTAAATAAATTCAAAACATGTATTGGTAGCTTAAGTTTTAATGAAAGAGGAGGAAACACAAACATAACCTTGTGATCTTATAATTGCATATAATTACAGCGAGATAAATATGAAAGTAGCCTATGCATTTCATCATTCAATTAAAATTCAAAGAAAAATACTATCATTCTAATTGGATATATGATCACAACATTTATATTTTGAGCAACAAATTATAGACGATATTTATAATATAAACATCCTGCGCATAATAGATCATTAATTCTAAAGCTATCTGACCTATTAACGTATTAGGATTAACAAAACATAAATGAAAACATCATTAACAAAAGGCTAAATCCAAAATGCATATATGTTGTTTCATTATGTCTTATAATCACTCATCCATCTTCTTCCCTCAACCAAGATGATTTCCATTAGAAAATATGTAGTATTTAAAGAGTTTACAAATGCTAAACTTCCTATATTCTAAGATAGTATCAGATCTCAAAAATATCTAAAAGTTACAAATACAGAGGGCTTAGAGCCACTCAAGGTCAAACTAAATCTTCAAAATTTATGAGAATTTTCTCCTATTTACAAAATAAGCAAAACGAATATAGGTGATCGACTAAGTCCAACACGCTTTATCCCATGAGATCATCATTAGATACATCCTATCCTGAAAAAAAATTGAAATGAGAAAGTCTAATATTTTATTAACTAACAATTCCTAAATTTTATATGAGAATTGACTTGGCTACAAAATCTCTTGATTATGTAGCCAGTCTTATTATTGGTAACATAAATCTAAATCGATCTAGATTGAATAGAAAAATAAAAAAAAGAATAACTGTGATAAAAACCAATCTTACAATTCACCTAATAACAAAATTCGAATCACGATATCTCAGAATTGATAACGGCCTTGACACTGTCAACATTTGTTATAATGATATTGCATGTCCTTTTCAAGTGCTTTGTATGTCTTTGTGCATTGGCCTTAAGTTCATGGTTTTCATTTTCCAAGGATTCATTGAGAGTCGTGAGAGCTTTGATCCTTTCTTTGAGAATATGGATATATGTATAGTACTTCCCTATCCACTGTAGGCAAACTTTGCAAGGAACAACAGGGGCGATCTGTTGAGGAAATGTGTAATTGTGTGTAAAACATCACTGCTATCCACTGTCGGCCTTTGACCGAGTTTAATACTTGTCAACCCTTTGCTATATTTTAAACATGGTGGGTGATTATTGACATAATCAAATGGTTGATTAAGAACTAGTTTGGAACAGTTTGGATCTTCCTCTGTTAGGAAATTTTCAATCTTGGAGTCAGAGTTCTCATGGATCTCGATCAATTTGATCAAGCTCACATGATCTTTGGATCTATTACACAGACTCCTTGAAATGAGTCAACCAGCCTTCTTGTTATGAAACCCTAACATGGCTTGAGTCTTCTTTGACTGTTCACGAGGGTTTCTACTGTTGGATTTTACAGTAGGGTTAGGGTAGACAATCGGCTCATGCACATGATTTTTAATAAACTTAGAACTAATAACCCGTTGCCCACATAAAATTTGATCGGACAATGCCTCTTCACAAGGATTTTTATTCAAAAGATCTGGGTTGCCAATTGAGAAATTAAGAGGTTTCTCTATCATAGGCTTATCCATTACAAGGGTCTCTACATGATTTACTGTAACAAAACCATTACAAGCTACGAGACCGTCCCAATCATCACCAAGTGTTTTAAAATGATGAACTAACAGTAATTTAATCAAACCATGGTGAAAAAGGATGGAATCTAAGTTCTGCTTCTTGTATCTCTTTGACATTTTATACAAAATTCTTAGCAGGTAAAATGACATGTTTAAATGGAAGCCAATAAAATGCATGAGCAATCTCACATGGTAAAGGAAGATCAAGTCAAAACAGCCTTCATAGATAATAAATTGTTTTAAAACCGCTAAAAAACCATTCCATCTAACCTTGAGTAGGGAGACCAGAATAACTTTGTCACAACATTCTATCTTTCTGGAGGTGACGAAAAGACTCTAGGATACTTCGTCCAATTTTGAATTTTTAAACCACTTTTGACCAGTGAGAGGGAGCCATGTTGCTTCACTCATAAATTCTTTGGTAATTTCCAACTGAACATCACCTATCTTGGCTCTGCATCCATCAAATGTAAGAGAGAATTCTTTGGCCACTCGCAAATTATAACCCTGGAACTTCTTAATAAACATATCCCAAACCCGGCTCTTCAGATCCTCACTCGCATCATCATACAAAAACAAATTTTGGGAGCCATTTGGCTCAAATTAGATGACAGGGGCCATGAGGGTTTGAACATATGGTAAGAGGAGTGACCTGAAATAACTATGGGCTTAAGAGGTAGCAGCAACAGAGACAACTCTAAGCTGATAACAAAGGAGAAAAACTACCAATCACACCAATGCGACCATAATATAAGCATAAGGGTTTCAGACATGAAATTCAGGCATTTCCGGTGATGAACGTTTTGGATATAGAGCATAACACCATACCTTGATCTGTCATGAGAGGCCTGTTAGTTCAAACTGCCAGCTAAAATGAAGTTCAGGGTACGATCGTGGTGTGTTTAATTCCCATGACAAGTAATGGGTATATTTTATTTGTAAAGGTTAAAAATGGTTTTTTTTTGTAAACCAAAGGCAATTAATTCTTGGTATATTTACAAAGGATCCAAAATATAAGATTACAATAAAAGAGCAACTCAAAATAAGTATTTCATTGATATATGATAAGCTCAAAGAAAAACAAAATTCATGAAAAGATATGTAATCACATTGACCCTTTTAAAGACCAAGCCTTAGATAGAATTGCAATATGATTTTAAGTTTTAATGCTTGATTCATGCTTTCAATCATGAATCAAGCACAAAAATGCAAGATAAAAATAAATAGGAACAATCAAAACATCCTTTTTACAACTGAATATTCACCTTCAAATAACAATATTTACAAGATGAGGTGTAGGCAGCTATAAGAATTGTCATTTGTCACTTGAAAAAGAAAAAATCATGTAGGGATGCCAACAATGGCGACTTACTGGGAGAAACAATTATCTCTGCATCACCGACAAATTCATGTTGGTACTGCTTAGAAATATCCAAAATAAAATCACAATCAAGAATCTCAATCAAATTCCAACAATAACCATACAGTCCAGCTTCATATATCTTTCTGTCAAATGAAATCTGGTGACAAATCTTAATTATGAGAGCAAATATATTTATACTAATGACTCTGATATTGTTGACAGGGCCACTGTTTCCAACAGACTTCCATAGCCTCGAAAGGGATGTCAATTATCCCACTCTGACACCTCTACCCTTTCCAAGAACTTTCAATTCAAAATGAAGGGTATTTATGATTAATATCAACACTTATTGCTGATAATTTTCTTGAACCTGACATTGCTTCACTACCAACGGGCCTGTTCAGTACCTCGGTGAAGTTGTCTTGGCATCACACATGCATTTACCCGCTGCCAGCAGAACTTTTCAGTATCTCGACATGTTTACATACACTTCCCACAACTCTCTAGAAATTATTTTCAATTTGACATAAATTTAATGTTTTTCAGAAGAGCGGGGTGATGCTGAAAATTTTAGTTTTCAGAACACTTGATATTTTCCAGCCTTTAATTTTTTGCTTGATAACCTTCATTATGATCTGAAATTAATTTTCTGATGAGACTAATTTTTCGAGGACAGGAATGCATTCTTGATTTTTTTTCTTTAAAAACAGGGACAACATAAAGAACTTTAATGATGATCGTGTCTGCTCATGATTATAAAGTGAAACCATAAAACCTACTTCGAACATAAAGTTTCTTTAGCTAGTCTACGTTTCAGCAATTTACAACATTGATGCTCTGAAAAGACCTTGATTGTTTCTTTATAATCAAGCATTTTGGTTTCCCTTCACGAACTAAAAGGTGACACAGACATAAATTTAATCAAAAACCAGTAAAAAACACACAAAATGAAAAGAACCAAAATAAAAAATCAAAAGAAAAATTCAAACAGAAAAATATGTATAGTGAGGTGGATCTGGAAAAATCAAGAGAAATATCTCTTGAGCGGCTAAAAAAATAGAAAAATCCTCATTGACATGAATGAAGTCCTACTCGTGGCACCTTGGATCAAGGTTGAATTTACAATTCAGATTTACTTATCTCTTTACTTTTCATTTAATATTTTCATGATGATACTGCGTTTTTGAAAATAAATGTTCAGTGAAAAGAAGAGATAAAAGGGTCGAAGTGGACTTACTTGATAACAATCATATGCTGGTTATATCGGTGCACCCACTTATGTTCTTTAACTTCATTATTACAAAGAGAAATAGTGAGAAATAAAGCTAAAATAAAACTTTCTCCTAAACCTACACTAACTACTAAAAAATCAAAATACTATGTGAAGTCATGCTTTCAATGTAGCCATTGGAGTAACTCCAATCCTGCAATGGAAACAAAATGAACTATTAATAAAACTAATTGTAGTATATCAAGAAATGATAGTAATGTATCATACTTACCTTCATAATCATCATTTAAAAACAAAGCAAGCATGATATTACCATTCCCTTGAAATTTCTTGATGTATCTATCCTCTAACCATTCTGAAATATTGTCGTGATATGGGTTATAATGGCATGGATGAGTGGAAGTAAGTTTGGAAAACTTGTCAAGATTATGGGGAAATGACATAACCATCAACCAAGGCTGAAGTGCCCCATCCTCCTGACAATTCTCCAAGTGTTCATTAATTTCTTCACATGGAGGATATAAAAGAATTATGTCATTCTTATTTCCTAGATATTTAGGTAAAAAAAAAGAAAGCACAACTTTATATTTATTATGAATATTTTTCATATATAGATATTCCAGCCATCCTAAGATCCTATCATAAAAATTAGGATGCAAACTATGACTTTGATGAAATGAATATATCAATGGGGAGTACATCATAAGAGGATTCATGAAATCAATTAGATCATTGGTTTGAATGCTTCCTTTTATGAGATTGGTAATTTCAAAATGTGAAGCATAAAAGATAAAATTCGAACTAATCAAAGAATGAATATGTAATGTAGAATATTTTATCTCCATAAGAATGAGCATATTGTATTTTTCAAAAATGAATTGTGTAAAATCATCTTGCAACATGTGTTTTTCCCATGCGATTGATGAAGGTGAAAGAGCGTCGAATCCAACTTCATAAATGTTATGTTTGGAATTAGTTTCACCAAATTTTGGCATATCGAAAAGTTTTGATTGTGGTGGAAAAGAGTAAGATACCGTGTGTAAAGAATCACGTCCACCAGAATCTAAGAAGAGATCAGGATATAAAGAGTAAAAGGAATGAGAAATAAGCACATGAAAAGAATCTCTCGAGCTATGATATTTAACAATGGTAGTATCAAGGCATTCCTCTTCACTTTCCTTAAAATATTCACTCTATTTTGGTGATAAGTCCTTCAACATAACATGATCATATAAATTTGCTTCATGTGTGATAGATAATTCAAAACTTTTATGACAAACATCTAATATTTCCTTTGGATAAGGAATGTTTTGAGGATGCATGTTTAAGGTTTCTTCTTCCAATTGTAGATTTACATCTCTAATCAGTTTCATTGGGATGTTAGAATGCTTAAGATCGTTTTCATCACCTAAGTATTCTTCAATAACTGATTTTAAGTATTGATTAGAGCAAGAGTTTGAAGAATATGGACATTCACCTTGACCGAACATCAAATATTCTTCCACGATGGTCGAGGACTGAGTATACAATGATTCAGAGGAAAAGAAAGTTCAGTTGTCAGTAAGAACCTTTTCAATAGGTTCTACCTCCTTTGCTTGTTCAAAATTTTCGGATGGATTCTCCTCATCCTGCGAACAAAATTATTCTGGGAATTGAGTGATGGGATTTGTAACTGGTTTTTCATTCATGATTGAACATGACTGGATGCAAGCATCGTAGAGGAGATTCAATACAAATGACATGTCATCAATATTAAATTTAGAGAGAACATGATGGATTCTTGTTGAAAATCCTTCTAGAGATGAATTGTCACTGATTAGAAAAGTATGAAATTCTCCACATAATTGATTGTAATCATAGATTTCAAAAGAATCTAAAAAATCCTCTACAAATTGAAACCAATAAAAAATGTGATATGCTGGAAAAGACTCAAACCAATGTTTAATCCGACCTCTAAAAGTAAAAGCGAACAATCTAAACAAACCTTTTAAATCAGAAATGTCAAGTTTGATGCATTTTCACCAAAACTTGTTAAGTTGTTCTTTAGCAGATACATCCCCCCCACCATCAAAGCTGAGTTTGGAAAAGTGAGAGGCTGTCTCGTTGGGAACATCAGGTAATGAGAAGTGGAAATCCTGTTGCAACACAGTGATTTGGGAAGCCATGGGGAAATTAAATACATTCAAAATAAAGGCTCCTACAAGGCTAGCTTGTCAGTCGACCCTCCTTCTAGCGCCATTTGTTGACGGGCGAAATTGACCGTCCGTCAACTGGAAGAACGAGTCTAGTCTGGGGTTGTATAAATAACCCAAGACGTTTGGTGTAACTTGTTTTGACAACTTTAATGGCTCTGTTGGCCAATCTAAAATCCTAAAAAGAAAATGAAAAGAAAGGAATAACTGAACTAATGCTAACAACTATATATTGTATATATACATATGCTTTTATATAACTACTATAGGTATTTTAAATAGAAAAAATACTAATATCACTTATATACATCATTTACAAATTGCAAGTTTTAATCGAAACTCACGAAATAAAATGCTAAAGTTATTTTTGTTAAGAAGTAGATAAAGAAAGCACATTTGAAACTTTTTTTTTTCCTTTATAAATATAACAAATCTTGCATTGAATATACTATGAAACATAGACGTGTGGGTAGTCAAAAGCTGAACCATACATTCTGGTTTCATGAATATGTAAATGACAGAATTAAGAAAAAACAAAGAGGCTAACCTTTCAATGAGTTAGTGGGGTGTATCCAAGCATCTACATGAGTTAATAACATCCAACTGCCACATCCAAGAGAGAAATCTACAATTAACCTTATGACTGTTCTAAATAAATTCAAAACATGTATTGGCAGCTTAAGTTTTAATGACAGAGGAGGAAACACAAACATAACCCTGTGATCTTATAATCACATATAATTACAGGGAGATAAATCTGAACTAACCTATGCATTTCATCATTCAATTAAAATTCAAATAAAAATCCTATCATTCTAATTGGAGATATGATCACAACATTTATATTTTGAGCAACAAATTATAGACGATATTTATAATATAAACATCTCGCACATAATAGATAATTAAGTCTAAATCTATCTGACCTATTAACATATTAGTGTTGGAAGATTGATTGTTGGCATTGATGTCAACCCTAGTCATGGGTTTTGGACCTCAAGATTGATAAAGGTATTTGGACATGAAGGAAAATGCAAATGCATATACAACACCCATGAATGGATAGTATACATCATGCTGTTTCCGGTGGTATGTGGCATGTCACATGGATCCTCATGGTTGAGGAGAAATTAATTTTTGAAGATGACAAAGTGAATTGAAAAAGGAAGTACATGTAGGCCCTGAAAATAATTAAAGAAAATAATTACAAAATAAGAAGGTGTCAGGTCGACCCTAATGTTAAAAGGAAGTGACATAAATGGTATAAATAAATATCATTATACATTCATTTGATACAATTCGAATTTCAGAGGGAAGAAGAAGTAAAAGAAGTCTGGATTTCAAGGGAGGATGAAGTCTTTTGGTGATGTGTTCTAAGGTATGTTATTTCCAGGTCATCTTACCATTTTTTCTATAACGTTTTTTCTAGAACGGTTCAGATGGTGAAATCTCTATGGTATTGAGAAGACATATCAAGGTACCTCTAGTAAAAAGTTCAGATCTTGATTCGCTATAATTATGGAGATGCACTCTGTGAAATATAGGGTTTGTGACCAGTCCTGAAACTAGTCAATAAATAGGTTTTCTGGGTAAAACAGTCATAACTTGTTCATACAGACTCCAACTGTAGTGGGACCACTTCCATTGGAAATAGTACGGACTGTAGTTTTGTGTGTGCGAGTTTCAGAATCATATGTTAAATATTGAGCGCAGGGCATGCTGTACAAGTTAGGTCTTCTGAACAGACCAGAATTGAATAAAGTCTACTATTCTTTCTATAACCTCTTTTTGGGGAGAATTCAAGGAGTGAAAATTAGAGGAGTTTCAAAGAATAAATTGAGTAACATTATCTACAGGATCAGAGTACTCCAAGAATTGAATAATTGCAGAAATTGAAGAAGTCTTAGAAAGCATTATCAAGTTCTATGTGATGATTGGTTGATGGTGATGATTTAATGTAAAGTTTTATTATATTTCATATATTCTTGGGTGGAAGGAAGGGGCAAGGATGGAGA
>ML783364.1:45487-55804 GCA_009831015.1 Picea engelmannii | reverse complement strand
ATTAAAGAAAATAATTACAAAATAAGAAAGTGTCAGGTCGGCCCTAATGTTAAAAGGAAGTGACATAAATGGTATAAATAAATATCATTATACATTCATTTGATACAAGTCGAATTTCATAGGGAAGAAGAAGTAAAAGAAGGACAGATTTCAAAGGAGGATGAAGTCTTTTGGTGATGTGTTCTAAGGTATGTTATTTTCAGGTCATCTTACCATTTTTGCTATAACTTTTTTTATAGAAAGATTCATATGGTGAAATCTCTATGGTATTGAGAATACATATCAAGGTACCTCTGGTAAAAAATTTAGCTCTTGATTCACTATAATTATGGAGATACACGCTGTGGAATATAGGGTTTGTGACCAGTCCTGAAACTAGTCAATAAACAGGTGTTCTGGGTAAAATAGTCATAACTATTTCATACATACTCCAAATTATATGGGACCACTTCCATTGGAAAAATTACTGACTTTAGTTTCTTGTGTGAGAGGTTCATAATCAGATGTTAAATATTGAGCGCGGGGCATGATGTACAAGTTGGGTCTTCTGAATATACCAAAATTGAATAAAGTCTACCATTCTTTCTATAACCTCTTTTGGGGAGAATTCAAGGAGTGAAAATTAGAGGAGTTTCAGAGAATACATTGAGTAACATTATCTAAAGGATCAGAGTACTCCATGAATTGAATAATTGCAGAAATTGAAGAAGTCTTAGAAAGCATTATCAGGTTCTATGTGATGATTGGTTGATGGTGATGATTTAATGTAAAGTTTTATTATCTTTCATATGTTCTTGGGTGGAAGGAAGGGGCAAGGATGGAGAGTTCAAATCTCTATTGATATTGGAGGATTGTATCTTCCTCTTGGAGGTTTATCCCTCCTTTTACATTTGAAATCTGTAGGTACCTTTGGAAGTCATTACTTCCATTGAACAAAAACTATTGATTATTTCTCATATATTGTGCATGGTGTATTGTGGTGTATTGGTGTAACTCTTATACTATTGTTCATTGCTCATTGGATATAATTGAATGGTTTAAGTATAAGTTGAAAAAGGTTTTTAAATTGTACTTGATACTGATTCACCCCCCTCTCAGTATCAACAATTAGGATTAACAAAACATAAATGAAAACATCATTAACAAAAGGCTAAAGACAAAATGCATATATGTTGCTTCATTAAGTATTATAATCACTCGTCCATCTTCTTCCCTCAACCAAGATGATTTCCATTACAAATTATGGAGTATTTAAAGAGTTTACAAAGGCTAAACTTCCTCTCTTCTAATATAGGATCAGATCTCAAAAAGATCTAAAAGTTACAAATATAGAGGGCTTAGAGCCACTCAAGATCAAACTAAATTTTCAAAATTTATGAGAATTTTCTCCTATTTACAAAATAAGAAAAAAGAATATAGTTGATCGACTAAGTATGGAATGCTTCATCCCATGAGATCAACACCAGATATATCCTATCCTGGAAAAACAATGAAATGAGAAATTCAAATATTTTATTAACTGACAATTCCTAAATTTTATATGAGAATTGACATGGCTACAAAATCTCTCGATTCTGTAGCCAGTCTTATTGTTTGTAACATGAATATAAATTGATCTAGATTGATTAGAAAAAAAACAAAAAACATAACGGTGATAAAAACCAATCTTACCACTCAACTAATAACGAAATTCGAATCACAATATCTTAGAATTGATCACGGCCTTGACACTATCAACATTTTTTATAATGATATTGTCTATCCTTTTCAAACACTTTGTTTGTCTTTGTGCATTGGCCTTGAGTGCATGGTTTTTGTTTGCCAAGGATTCATTGAGAGTCATGAGAGATTTTATCCTTTCTTGGAGAATAGGGATGTTTGTATAGTACTTCCCTATCCACTGCAGGCAAACTTTGCAAGGAGCAACAGGGGCGATCTGTTGAGGAAATGTGTAATTGTGTGGTAAAACATCACTGCTATCCACTTTTGGCCTTTGAACAAGTTTAATACTTGTCAACCCTTTGCTATTTTTTAAACATGGTGGGAGATTATTGACATAATCGAATGGTTGATTAAGATCTAGTTTGGAATAGTTCGGATCTTGCTCTGCCAAAAAAATTTCAATCTCAGAGTCAGAGTTCTCATGGATCTCGATCGATTCGATCGAGCTCACATGAGATTTGAATCTATTATGCAGACTCCTTGAAATGAGTCAACCAAACTTCTTGTTATGAAACCCTATAATGGCTTGAGTCTTCTTTGACTGTTCGCGAGGGTTTATACTATTGGATTTTACAGTAGGGTCAGGGTAGACAATCGACTCATGCACAAGAGTTTCAATAAACTCAAAACTAATACCCTGTTGCCCACATAAAATTTGATCGGACAATGCCTCTTCACAAGGATTTTTATTCAAAAGATCTGGGTTGCCAATTGATAAATTAAGAGGTTTATCTATCATAGGCTTATCCATTATAGGGGTCTCTATAGGATTTACTGTAAAAAAACCATTACGAGATACGAAACCGTCCCAATCATCACCAAGTGTTTTCAAATGATGAACTAATAGTAATTTAATCAAACCATGGTGAAACAGGTTGGAATCCAAGTTCTTCTTCTTGTATATCTTTGACATTTTATATGCAATTCTTAGCAAGTAAAATGACATGTTTAAATGGAAGCCAATAAAATGCATGAGCAATCTCACTTGGTAAAGGAAGACCAGGCCAAAACGGCCTTCACAAGTAATAAATTGTTTTAAAACTGCTAACAAACCATGCCATGTAACCTTCAGTAGGGAGACTGGAATACCTTTGTCACAACAGTCTATATTTCTGGAAGTGACGAAAAGACTCCAGGGTACTTCATCCAATTTTGAATTTTCAAACCACTTTTGACCAGTGAGAGGGAGTCGTGTTGCTTCACTCAAAAATTCTTCGGTGATTTCCAACTGAACATCACCTACCTTGGCTCTTCATCCATCAAATGTAAGGGATAATTCTTTGGCCACTCGCAAATTATAACCCTAGAACTTTTTAATAAACATATCCCAACCATGCCTCTTCAGATCATCACTCACATCATCATACAACAACAAAGTTTGGGAGCCGTTTGGATCAAACTGGATGATAGGGGCCATGATGTTTTGAAAATATGGTAAGAGGAGTGAGCCAAAATAACTATGGGCTTAAGAGGTAGCAACAATAGAGACAAGTCTAAGATGATAACAAAGGAGAAAAACTAGCAATCACACCAGCGCGACCATAATATAAGCATAAGGGTTTCAGACATGAAATTCGAGCATTTCTGGTGATGAATGTTTTGGATACAGAGCATAAAACCATACCTTGAACTGTCATGAGAAGCCTGTCAATTCAAACTACCCACTAAAACAAAGTATAGGGTACGATCATGGTGTGTTTAATTCCCATGACAAATAATGGGTATATTTTATTTACAAAGGTTAAAAATGGATATGTTTTTGTAAACCAAAGCCAATCGATTCTTGGTATATTTACAAAGGATCCAAAATATAAACTTACAATCCAGGAGAAACTCAAAATAAGTATTTCATTGATATATTATAAGCTCAAATCAAAACAAAATTCATGAAAAGAGATGTAAGAACATTGACCCTTTTAAAGACCAAGACTTAGATAGAATTGCAATACGATTTTAAGTTTTAATGCTTGATTCATGCTTTCAGTCATGAATCAAGCATGAAAACGCAAGATAAAAATAAATAGGAACAATAAAAAACACCCTTTTTACAACCGAATAGTCACCTTCAAATAGAAATATTTACAGGATGAGGCGTAGGCAGCTATAGGAATTGTCATTTGTCACTTGAAAAAGAAAAAATCATGTAGGGTTGGCAACAAACCCTTGAAGATTTACTAGTTTTCCATTTTCAGATTGTGTTCTTGATTAGAGTAATAAACTCTTTGCATAATGTTTGGAAAAATAAAAAAAATTATTTTCATTCTTACAAGATTTTGAAGCATTAAAAATCAAAGTGCATTGTTGGAAGTGTTTGGTTTAAGTTCTTATAATAATTTTGGATATGATTTGTTTTCATGGTTGCTTGGTGTTTAAGATTGCATTCTAAAGTTTTACAAAGGAAAATATATATTTTCCCTACCATTGTTACACATTATTTTCATCATCCCTATGACCATTAATGATGTAAACCTATTTGTTGCCTTCAGAGGGGTCAGTGGCTTGAGTTCCTGAAGAGAGAAGGGAGAAGAACTTTTCCTGAGAAAAGAAGTTGCATTTTCCTTTGTAAAATCCATGTAAAAAAGGAAGTTCGCAGGTTGCACCATAGCTAGGGTGCGAGATGTTCACAGGTTGCTCTATAGGCAGGGTGCGAGAATGCCTACACGTGGGAAAAACAAGCGTTTTCTCGAATCTTCTAGAAGGAGAAACTTCTATGGTAAGGTGGCATCTAAATGGTTTGGATATTACTCGCTTTCATGATTTAGTGGGATCATCCTAACCTCCTCACCTTATACTCTTCAACTTATAGAAGGAGAGGAGTTCTCATGGAGAAAGTTAGCTTTTGTTAGCTTTTGAGCTTGGTTAGCTTTGGAGCTTTTGGGATTAGCTTGGATTGGATTGAGCTTTGGAGATTTTTAGCTTGGCTAGATGAGCCACTTTGTCAAGATAGATTGTGAATATTATCAGATCTTTTCTCTCAAAATACTTGGAGTGGAAGTGTGTGGGGAACGAAGGACAGTTGGAAGGGACCTTACGACATCAAGGCCATGGTTGTAATCTCTGTTTCACATTTAATATGATACAGTAATATGATTCTTTCCTATAAAGCTTGTTGTGTTTTATTGTATGATTCCTTGATCACATACATAGGTTTATATTGAGTTTATGCTATTGCTATCACTTTGGTTGGTTGCATTCTTTTACAGGTTCATCATTGTATGAGCATTGGAACGGAGCTAGGATGGCGATGGCGAGAGGAAGTGACATTTAAATGGTATGTCACCCATCCCTCTTTAGTTAGTAAATTCAATATTTAAAACTTAAGGAAAGTGTCATGTTCTAGTGTGTTTTGTTCTAGATCTAGGTGGATATAGGGAGATCAGTTAGTGTCTGCACCTACCGATTAGTCCGATAACAAAATTGGTGATTCCACTGGGGAACAGATTGTTTCCTAGTTAGTCTAGTTTCCCTTGCTTTGATTGCTTGTTTTCTAGTCTCTGAGTCTGTGTGAGATCCATCCAGACTCTCTGGATCTGAAAGTTCACTCAAAATTGAGTCCTTTTTTAAATTTTTGCTTGTTTACAGGCATTCTCGCACTGTACCCTTTAGTGGTCTGCGAGAAACACCTGAGTTCTCACCCTGCTGTTAGGTTCAATGCAAACTTCTCGCACCCTACCAATGTCTAGCCTATGAGAATACCTAATTCTCGCACTGTAATATACTGCTAGGCTGCGAACGTGTTTGTAAACTTTTTGGATTGGGTCTTGTCATCTTTTGATGACCCAATTTTGCTTTGATCAACTAGATTGAGCTTTTAGATCCTATATTGATTTGTTTACAGTCTGCTTGACATCCTTTGAGTTTCTTTTAGTCACTTTTGCTTTGTTTGGTTTTGAAGGATTAGTCTCTTGCTTTGAGTGTCTTTCAATTACAAAGCATTTGTTTTCTTTAGAATTTTTTAGGGAAAGATGAGATTTCTTCTGAATAGTTCGCTTTAAAAGAGAAATTTTAGTTTGGGTTTATTTGTTTTAAGAAAGTTCATTATTGCTTTTAGTGAAATTTTTGAAACAAAAATATTTAATTTCTTGCTTTATATTAGATTGGGGGCATCCTTGCATTTGAAGTAGTGAAATTGCATGATTCTTGGCATTTTTTGATCTTAAATTATGAAAAAATTTCCCCCTCATGGCCGGGGCGGGCCATGAATCGTGCATTGGTGTTCAATACCTTTTTCTCATTTCTTGAGAATCTTGATATTGATGGGTTTAATATATTTTGGGACATCATGCATATGGGAATGATAAATGTTTTCTCCTTCTCGTAGCATAGCTTTCATCGAAATGAAAAAATTGCATCTTCATATCTTTGCATAATTTTTGAGTCGATCAAAACACCATATTGTCCACACCATTTTCCTCTTGAGTAACAACAACCATAAAATAAAGCGCTTATAAAAACCGATTAGACAATTTTTATCTTTTCTGGTAGAAAACCTACATTAGATTAGTTGTAGGGCTTTGGAATAGGTGTGAATAACTTTCCAAAGTTGCAAACAAACATAGAATCTGGAGTTAGGGAGCAGTTAAATCCACTTATTACATTTTGTCCTGGGAAGCCCTTCTAACACAAGGGTCAATCACGAGGTCGCATTGAGACTGGCAGAGTTACTCACCTTTCTTTGTTGGTCTTGGTGTAGAGATTACATGTATTATGGGTGTTGCTTGAGAGGTATACCCACAATGATGAGTGGAAGCCTTTCAAGTTGATTTCGGGCTATATACCCTGCCCTTGCGCGTGGATCGGACTGTCGACTGTTTCCCCAGGCATCACTGTAGTGATTGGTAACCTTAGTGGCCTATCTCTTTAGGGTCTTTACACAAGGTGACTGTTTAGGGGCAAGTCTTCACGGTACCTGGAATCGACATTGGCCAAAATCACTCGGGCTCCTTGGAGGGTATACCCACGATTATGTGTGGGAGCTTGCACCAGGGTGTAAGTCCGTTAAGTAGGTCGTCAACATAACTTTTCCACCCACTCTATCTCAGGCCCTTCTTACATTGTTCCCGTGATGTTGGATTTCATCACCACCTAGTGTGTTCATTGTGATAAGGTTTTGTTTGTTTGCTTGCTTCCTGGATTTTCAGCGTGTGCTGTTTGTTTTCCCTAGCAGACTCTAGATTGGATTTTTGTTTAATGGCACCAGTTCCCAGAATGACCAATGAAGGAACCCCTGCTCCAGGGGAACCTTTTTTTTTTCCTTCTTATGGGAACATTGGTCCTCCTCACATCGCTACTTTGAGCCTTCCAGGTCTCACAATTGGATTACTGGTATGGTTGTTTTCCACTCAGGTAATCCCGAATGAAGTAAGTGCTTCGGTCGTAAGCACTTCCCCCCAAGAGCATAAACCTCATGTTGATCCTTCACAGTCTTCACCAGTAAGGTCTTCTTCGCCTTCTTCACTTGCAAGGTCACCTTCCATTTCATCTTCTTCGTCGAGTGAAAGTTCTGAAGCTAGTAACCCGGTGAATAAGAAGAAGAAGAAAATAAATAATAAGAAGAAGAAAATTAAGAAAGGATCCAAACTTCTGACCACTGTCAAACATGTTGGAAAACAATCAGTTACTGTTAGTCATTCTGGGAGTGTTGATGATGTCAAGATCACCCAAACAACCCGTAAGCCCAAGTACCCTTGTAGGCTTTGTAAGGGTAGCCATATTCTTAAGGAATTCCCTAGTCTATCCAAGGTTATAGAAGCATGGTCTACACATCCTCGGCAACCTATGTCATTAGCCTATGAACAACATGCTAATGACCTCCCGTCAACTAGTCACGATACCGTTGGGAAGAAGAAAAGTAGAGTCAAGTTCCTGTGCATGTTATGCAAAGGGAGTCATCTCACTCACCTTTTCCCTTGTATGGACGAAGCCTCTAAATTACTGGAAGACATGACTATTTCACAACCTCAACTTTGAGCTGCTTACCGTAAGCTTTCTCTCAACCCTCCAATAGTTGATGGAATGATCACTCCGGTCTCTTCACCAGTCAATCAGGTTGATCGTGTTGTCAATCTGGTCACGTCCTTAGTTGAACCAATTGACAAATTGGTTGATCTGATACCTTCCTCGGTCAATCCCACTCTCCCCTCCGAGAGTGAAACTAAAATGGTCGATCCGATCCCATCCTCGATCGATCCCACTCTCCTGTTAGAGAGTGTCACCCAAGTGGTCGATCCGTTTCCATATGTCGACCCCATTCTCTCCTTGGAGAATGAAACTCAAGTGGTTGATCTGATCTCTCCATTGGTCGATCCTACTCTCCCGCTAGAGAGTAAACCTGATACTGCCCATGTTTTTCTTGTTGATACAGAATCTCCTGTGCTGAGGGGTATTCCTCCTTCTCCCATAGGACCCCCTCCAAGTAATGAGGCCATCCGTTTTGATTGGGGTGTGCTAACTGGACCTCGTCTTCCCTCTCACATTCCTTTCCAGATTATAGTACAGGTTTGTGGTCGATATGTTCCTCAGACACTGATAGATGAAGGTGCGTCCGCTAGTATTTTGTCCTCTATTGCTTGGCAGGATTTGGGTTGTCCTCAGCTTGTGTCGGTTACGCAGAATCTATTAGATTTTAACAGAAGAACTAGTCAACCTTTAGGGATCCTTCCTCAGTTTCCTATAACTATGGGAGGGAAAACTGTCTTTATTGACGTCATGGTAGTCCAAGACCCCTTGGATTTTTATTTACTCCTTGGGCGAGATTATGTCTATGCCATGAAAGTTATTGTGTCTACTATTTTTCGTGTGATATATTTCCCTCACAATGGATGGGTTGTGACTGTTGATCAACTTTCATTCATTGACCCCGCCTAGATTGCCTCCCCGAATGGTTCTTATATGCAGACAGTATCGCCCCCGCCACAGGTCAATTATGTGGTGTTGTCGCCCATGGATTCAACTTTTGATTACTTAGATCCAGTAGTTGACATGGTGATCTCTTCGATAGGGTTGTTAGATCCTGATCTCTTTACTCCTGTCGCGACCCTCGACATGGTGTCCTTTCAAAGTGTGTTTCTTCCTTCCAGTGAAGACCTCTTGGAAGCTATGACCGAGTTTTGTCCCTTGACATGGTGTCATTCTAGAGCATTGTCCTCTTGGAATCCATGATCAAGAAACCACTTCCAAGGACAGTTTTCACGTCTCTGTAGAAACCTTGTTTAAAAAATGAAACAGAGGTTTCGAGGATAGTTTTCACGTCTCTGTAGAAACCTCGTTTAAAAAATGAAACAAAGGTTCAGAGGATAGTTTTTTCATCTCTGAGGAAACCTCGTTAAAAAATGAAACAAAGATCTTTGAGCATAGGTTTCTAATTTCAAGCTCGTTAAAAAATGAAACCACTTACGAGGATAGTTTTTTTCGTCTCTATGGCAACCTCGTTAAAAAATGAAACATAGGTTACGATCATAGTTCTTGTTTCTGTGTCAAGCTCGTTAAAAAATGAAATAGTTTCCCCCCTCTCTATTTGATTCAAGTCCTTTGTCTAGTATTTGAAGCTTCATTTCATTCTCCTTTGCAGTTGGATGAAACAAAGCTTGGGGGGCATTTGGCCTCGGCCTCTGGACTTCATGTTGAAGTTAAGTTGGTAGTTTCTTAAGCTGGGGGCTAAGTACCAACCATCCCTGTGTTATGCGTTGGGAAGTCACAAGCATAGTTTTCTATGGTTCAAGCTTGTGTAAAAATGAAACCACTTACCTCAAGCATAGTTTCCTCTGGTTCAATCTTGCGTAAAAATGAAACCAGGTCCAAGCATATTTTTATTTAGTTTTTAAGATTTTGTAAAAATAAAATCTATCCCAAGCATAGTTTTGTTTTGTTTTAAAGCTTGTGTAAAAATGAAAACAATCCCGAGCTTAGTCTTTGTTCTTTCTCATGCTCATTAATACATGAGCATAAGTTACCAATCTTAGTCTTTGTTCTTTCTCGTGCTCGTAAATATGTGAGAATGTAACCGAGTATACTTTTATCACTTTTTCGAACTCGTAAAGGTTATACGAAAAAGGAACCCCCTAGAGTTCCCTTTAAGCTCTTTTCAGACTCTCTAAACATGAAAAGATTGTTGAGCGACCTTGTTCTTTTCACGCTCGTTAAAGTATTTGAAGAAAATGTTCGATGAGCGATAGTTTATCACTTTTTCGGTCTCATTGAACTAATTTACGAAAAAGGAACTGGGAGAGTTCTCTTTAAGTGTTTTTCTAGACTCTATAATCATGAAAAACCTTCGAGTTTTCTATCTTTGGACTCGTTAAACAAACATTGAAAGACCCGTAGTGGGACCAAACCACTCCTTTTTAGGGTTCCTTAAACATACTACGAGGGACTCGTCCGAAGGAGGAGCTTAAATTGACAAGCATATGTTATCCTCCTCAAGCTTGCGTAAAAATAAATAGGTACTCGCCAAAAATGGTGGGGGAAAAAATTGGGAAAGAAATGTATCTAAACCTGTATTATGTGGGAGAGTCACTTTTGAACATGACACCCTTTCACTCACCTTGTGTCTAGGTTGGAAAATCCACTTGTCTCCTGATCATACTCCTATAAGAT
>ML783364.1:0-20346 GCA_009831015.1 Picea engelmannii | reverse complement strand
CTTGTACTTGAACATTTAAGTGGGGTAAAAGGAGGTTGCCCCCTCGAAGAGGCTTATTATCTGAAATTATCTCTTTTTCAAGGCGTTGAGTACTTTTCCTGAGGTTTTTCTATGCTATATTTCTGTTTGGTTCTTAACATATGATCATACAAATGAGTGGAGACGAATATGTAGGATGATTAATACCCAGATTCTAAGCAAAATTCTAATGGAGTGTCTCACAAAGTCCCTCCTAACACCCATTTCCAAAGATGTAGCTATGGCTTGGGTGACTACCAAGGAGAAAGACATCATGCGATCCCATCACTTGGGTTTTTATTTACTCTCTGTCGAGAACACTTTATGATATTATCCCACATGCTCCTAAGCCATTGACAGATCCTATAAAGACAAACCCAAGACCCCATGTCGATGGTGTGGTGGTTTTTTTTCCCCAGCCTCTATGGGATAGTTAGATGAACAGATGGATCAAATGTCTATCTCTTCACACCCATCATCTTCTATCTCTAATGCTCAAACTACAAAAATCCCTACTCAGACCTCCAAGGTGAATTTGGTTTAATACACACAACCAAAGAATCCTCAACAATCTGGAGGAAAGAAGACGAGGAATAAGAAGAAAAATTCCATCTCTAATCAAGGGACCACTCCCTCCCAAAACAATCAAGGGGGAGGGGGGGAACACAAGAGAAGAAGAAAATTTGTTTCCCCTACATGATCTATCGGGAGGACCACCCTACTCATCGATGTCCCAGGAAGGATGAGATCCATCGATATTTGGCTCAACAAAGGGTCCCCCAACAACCCACTTTCCTAACTCATCCTTTTCCCCATCAACCTCAATACATTGTTGCAACAAATCCTTCCCCTCCGCAAGGGGTTATGGTAGGTACCCATCAACATGATGGGTCTTCCTCAAATGCCACAATTTTCATATGTGACAATATTGTCAACTTGAAGAATAAATCCAAGAACTACAACAATTTCAAGCCTATTCCTATTGTTTAGGAGTCAACATATTCTTCCTACCCTGGTGGCCCTCTTAAAATTGAGAATCCATCCTTTGATACAACACTTCGCTCCTGAAGGGAATCCTTTGATGAATGACACACAACCCGAATACACAGGATACCCATAACTACAGTATTGTGGAAGACTTGGCCTAGGAACCATATGACATGTCTTCACTTGAAGTCCTCCAAAGCTTCCCAATGCAACATAAATACTTGTTGTATGCCATAGGCGGGGTTGATCCCTCAAAGTAAAGTTTGATAACCTTTGATTATGATAATGTTCATCATAGTCGCTCCCACAAAATCACTTTCTAGATCAAATTAAAAACGATGGGGAATAAT
This sequence comes from Picea engelmannii, assembly GCA_009831015.1. Taxonomy (NCBI): domain Eukaryota; kingdom Viridiplantae; phylum Streptophyta; class Pinopsida; order Pinales; family Pinaceae; genus Picea; species Picea engelmannii. Next base: position 18,991 of record ML783364.1, on the reverse strand, counting down.
ATATTTTGCACTGTGATTGATGAAGGAGCCTCGACTTGCATTATGTCTATGTCATGTTGGATGGCCCTTGTCTCTCCAAAGCTTCATACATATACAACATTGTTGAAATCATTTGATGGACATATTTTCCATGTCCATGGGATAATCACCTCCTTACCCATCGAGTTAGGTGGTAAGCCTGTCTCTATTGTTGTGGAGGTTGTTGATGCATCTCTTGAGTATTATTTGTTACTAAGGAACACTTGTTTCAACAATATGACTGTAGTTGTATTGTCGGTCTTTATGGTCTTATGATTCCCTCATAAAGGGAAAATTGTGACAATTGATCAACTTGATTTTTGTACTCCATACCTTGGATGCCAACAATGACATGGTAATCCATGTGATGCCAACAACGACTCATGAGTTCATCAATGAAAAACAATATCCTTGGTCTAAGCCTAGAAATGGGAACTATTTGGCATAAATTAATATGCATAATTCCTTGTACATAGGTGTGTGGTGTGAGTGATTTTTTTTTCATATATTATATCCAAAAATAAAAAATTATTTTCTTTTTGAGATTCCACTATGCGTTTTGAACCAGGAATCTAGTTTACATGTGTTGATAGGACTACAAGGACTTATTTTTTTATGAAAATGGTGACCTCCACCAAACTTCAAATACGTGTTCTCAAACTAGCATATAGGGATAGGTTTTTCCTTGCGATATCACCTTGCATTATTAACTGTCCATTTTTTCATCACATGCCTTAGGTTTGATCCCATTAGGTTGTGACATTAGCCACTCCATTTTTTCACATCATAACTTGTTTGATAATTCCTAACCTCCATGGGAACCTTATTTAGAACCCATATTTCCATTATGTTCCCATGTTTAGATTCATTGTAGGCCCAAGAACACTCCTATAGTCCTTCCATGAATTGACGTTGAGACTCATTTTCCTCTCTTCCTATATAATCTAGCCATTTCCTGAGGGGGGCCTTGATTTTTATGTTTCTTAATAGCCGCCTATGCATTTGTTTATTGGAACATAATTATTTCCATTGAGATATTGTTTTCCTAGATCCCACTTACCACTATTGCATTAGCCTTTGACCATATTCCTCTTGCATTATTTGGACTCCTTTTTGAATCCACCTACCCATGGAGAGAAAAACTGCTAAGAGTGGATCTCACTTTCTAGTACCATTTGCATTCATTTCTTTTAGGTCAGTTCCATGTGCTTCGAACATAGGAGCATGTTGTTAAGCCACCCATTTTCTCCATATGAGTATACTTTTATCTCTTTTTTGGACTCATTAAAGGAAACAAAAAGGACACATATCTAGTAAACGTTTATCTTTTTTTAGGACTCACTAAAGGACACGAAAAAGACACATTTTGAGTACACTTTTACCTCTTTTTCAGACTCATTAAAAGACATGAAAAATACACCATCATGAGTATACTTTTAACTCTTTTTGGGGATCGTTAAAACTAAATGAAAAAGACACTACTAAGCACAGTTTTATCTCTCTTTCATGCTCGTTAAAACATGAAGGAGACACTAAAAACCAAAAAAATAAAAATAGAAAATGAGTGGGGGATTTTTACCATTGATATATTCTCAAAATGTCAGCGTCAGTAGATTCTTCCTTGAACATGACACCTGTTTGAGTCATCATCTTACAATTGGGTTTTATCTTTCCTAGGAGCCATCCCAGTAACATGAGTTACATATAGTCCTCTAAATGGTTACTCTTCCAATTATCACAAAAATTTCTTCAATTCCTCTTGTGTTGTTACATTGTATTTTCCTAGCTCTTGATTCTTGCTTCCAAGTCATATTATGTTGTGCCATGTGTTCAAGGGAATTTTAAGCTTGAGTTGACCATATTCTATTTTGTTTACTTTCTGAGTCATCCATCCCTATGTCATTTGTAATTGGTAATTATATCTCTTCACATTAAGTCCCAATGTATGTTTTGGGTCGATGGATGGGGGATACATTAAGTCCCTCCTTTGATGGATATATTCCTATCGAATTCAACACAATATATAGGAGAGGGATCTAGAAACCAACTCGTACCTTGGAGCTTTCATTCCTTAGTGGCAGGCCTCATCATGATCGACAATGGGTTTGCATCATTGACTCATGATCGATTGATTCTATGAGTGTTAGACATCATATCCTCTATTCACACTTGATATATTGTACTAGGTACCTTGGGGTCCATCTTCCTCATCAGTGGGTCCCATTGTGCATGTTAATAGTATACATCAATGAATGATAATCAAGAATTTTATACCATGCTTGACATCAACTCATCTATTCGCATGTTGTAGATTCTGTTATCACATAAAGTTGTGAAGGGACATAGGTGTGTATCGATATACCCATGTTTGTTTCCTTTCCTTGTCTCTCTATATTTTGCAGGCCATGTCTTCAAGTCAAAAAGGTCAAGGGAAGTTTTTATCTGGGACGTAGATCTCATTAGGAGAGATCAATGGTGGAAAATAATCACGGGAATCTGAAGTCTGAAATATTGTTAAAAAGTGGTTCATCAAAAGTCCAAAATCTCGAAGCCCAAAATCAGTAGGGACTGTCCTATTCAGAGAGACATGTGGCGCAGGATCAACAAAGTCATGATTTCATGAATCAGAGGTCTTAGCATGGAGCATGGCACAAGTTCATGAAAAGAGAAATCATGAAGTGCTTAGGGATTGGGCCCATGATCATAGCCCGTGGTCATATTGAAAGAGGGGCCATAAAGAAGGGTAAGAACCTATTGAGCGGCTGGTGACTGAGGTTTTCAAGGAAGAAATCGTGGCCATCAAATCCAAAGAAAGTCTGACCGTCGATCTGAAAATACCATTTTGTAGGTTCATGCATCGCGATACTTGGATTTAAGTGGAGTGAAGACTCTTGAAATGTGAAATCATGAATCAATCGGGAGCTAAGTGCTAGGTTGTGGCCCGAGGTCGCATGATGAAGAGGATGACACCAAGAGATCTAGGAGCATGGAGGAAAGGGCATTGATTTCACGGAGATTTGCAGAGCCGCGAGGCATCAAGATTGACTTGAATAAGTCATGGGCACCACCTAGAGACATTCATCGGTGTCAGGCCTCGTCCTAATCCCAATGAAGGAAGTTATTGAATATAGGGGCAGCAGTTGAGACCTCGTCTCATCCCATAAATGGAAAGAATTGCATAGAGTAGCCATGAAGGTAGACTGTCCACCCAAAGCTTCCTCCTGGATGGATTTTCCTGTAAAACACATAACTGAGCCTATCTCGCATCTGACATGAGAAGGCCTGCATAGTCTAACAAAGTGGATGCCGACTAGAAAATTTTAATGAAGGGGCCCGATCACACTCCTGGTAGTTGCAATAGTTTTAGTATATATATGCAGTTTTGATATTTTGTTAAGGTCGAATGGTTGAGCTAGGCTCCCTTCTATTGTAATATTTTTATGAAGAACATTGGTTCTCTGGTTATGTATTTGTTTTTGAGACATCTTGGTTAATCTAAGTCATCTTTCTTACTCCATCTTATTTTCCTCTGATATTGAGAGAGTTCATGAATGATTGATTCACATGAATTGTTGTAATTGTATTATGACGAATGTTTGATTATAGTGCTGTTATAATGTCTTTTAGTTTCCTTGAAAATTTGAATTCAAGAGGATCCTGTGTTTGATTTTTTTCCTCCTTAGGATGTTGGAAGACCTAATGTCCATAAAAGACCTCTACACTCTCCTCACCAAAGTCTTCCCTCTATTCACCCTTACTCCAACTTACTAACTGAATTTGATACAAGACCTCAATTGCTTGTGCATGCCAACCCAAATTTTACAAGTTAGAACGTTATTATCATTGAGTCCTCTCCATTCGATCACCAAAAACTCATTTACATTTACTGTATAAACTGATGGGTACTGGGCTAACAGATTCATACCATTAGGTTTTAGGACAAATATATTGGGTTTGGGGCCATATCATTCCTTTACAACATCCCCTCCCAAGTTGTAATGTAGTATATCGGTTGTATATGAGTACTTTGAAGACTTCGGGGGAACTGTTCTAGTGCTCATTATCTTCTTGATGTACATATTGTGACATAGATCCACATTGTATTTACTCATGGATATGATCTTATTGATGACATGGATCCACTTTGTATTCATTTGTGGCCATGGTATTGCATGTCATGTCATGGATATGTAGTGTATTGTTTTGGTGGCCATCAAAGTCTGAGTATGTCTACCAAGGGGATGGTATATATATGCCTTCATCCTTGAATTTTTATTTTAGGTACTCTTTTACCTATGGACCTCTTTTCTCTCTCCTCACATAGCCTCACATGGATACTATTTTATTGTAATGTGTTTTGGCCATTCATTCCTTTTCTGACCTCACACATTAGGGGGGATCTATTCTAACCTTAATTTATAACCTACGGGGCTATAAGGGAATTTGTAAGATACCATATGTAATATAATATGTGGAAACAAGAATATTCAACATATATCAATGGAACAACAAAATATTGAGAAGAACAACACCAAAATGATACTTTTATTCAAGAAAACAATGTTCACTTGCCTCTTCGAGGGGGAAACCTCCAACAAAGTAGAGCTCTATTAAAATAATTATCAAGACAAAACTTCTCATACCTCCTACTCTTATTTATACTAATTCTACCTTCTAAAGAACCTTCTAGAAGAAGATCTTTCTAGAAGCGAAAGCTTCTATTAGGTATTCTTACATTGACTTGTTCACATTTATTAAATAGGCATTATAAACTAATTTTTGTGTTTATTATAAAAAAAAATATTAATATACCTACATGAGGGGTCAAGGAGGTTAGGTCTCTAACACTTCCCCACCCTTTAAAAACAACCTTGTACTCAAGGATTGAGATGAGGGAATTGTTGCATAATGGTAGCGGGCTCCCAGGTGGCATCTTTTAGAGTTGTATCTTTCCACTACACTAACACTTACAAGATGGTGCATTGATGGAGACGATGCTCACACGGGTCCAAGAAAACTTGGGGATATAACCAAATGGAACCTTATTCATCCAACTCAAGGAGACAGGTATGAGTTTGGCACCAATTTCTAATCACCTTCTTTAAGCACGAGACATGAAAAACATGATGGAGCTTAGAATCACTGGGAAGAGATAACTGGTAGGAAACTGGCCCCACTTGCTTGAGAATGGCATAAGGACCATAAAATTTGGGATCAAGCTTCTGGAAATGTTAATCTTTGAGTGAAGTCTGGTTATAAGGTTGCAGACAAAGAAACACCTTGTCCCCTTCAACTAATTGATGTTCGAAGCGACCTTGATTGACTTGTTTCTTCATGCAACTTTGAGCCAACACACAATTTTCTTTGAGTGTACATAGAATGGAATCATGCAATGTAATATTTTTGTCAAAATCTTTAAGATTCAAGACACCTGATATGTATGAGATAACTGACGGGGGATTTTTTCCATATACATCTTCAAAAGGAGTCATGAGAGAAGTTGTATGGGAAGATGTGTTGTATCACCATTCATCTAGTGGTAACGATTGAGCCCACTAATGTTTTCGATCATATAAAAAACATCGTAAATATGTTTCCAAACACTTGTTGACAATTTCAATTTGGCCATTATTCCGGGGATGATAGGAAGTGCTAAAATGTAATTGGGTTCCCTGTAGCTTGAACAATTCTTTCCAAAAATTGTTGGTGAATGGGGGATCTTGGTTAGAGATAGTAGAATGCATCATACCATGAAGTTTGAAGATATTATCCATGAAAACTTGAGCCACTGTGTATGCGGTGAAGGGATGTTGCAGAGCATAGAAATGAGCATATTTGGAAAGACAATCAACCACCACCATGGTGACTGTCTTATTTCCATATTTAGGTAGGACCATAATTAAATCCATAGAAATATCCCTACATATAGAAGGGGGAATTGGAAGGGATTGGAGTGTGGTTGGGGATTTGAATATTCCTCCCTTATTGTTTTGATAGACATCACATTCATCCACAAAAGTGCGGATTTCATGTTTCATACTATCCCAGAAAAAATAAGGTTTGACACTTTCATAGGTTTTGGTAAACCTTGAATTCCCAACCATAGGTGAAGCATGAAACTCAAAAATAATTGTGGATTTAAGTTGTGATTCATTTCTTAAATAGAGATGGCCTTTGTAGAAAAGCTCATTATTGTGCCAAGAGTATCATGGAGAAGTTGGAGAATTTTCTTGCAATTGTTGGATGAGGTGAGATATTTTGGGATCTTGCTACCATTCTTGTCGAGTTTTGAGTTTAGAAAAAGGTGAAAATATCCTCCTTATCACCATGGTTTATTATATAATCTTGATTGACTTTTCTATTAATTAGAAATAATCAGGAAAGAAAATGATCAAAAATTTTTCTAGAAATGTTATTAAGTGATATTAGATAATTTGTTAATTATGGTTTGAATTGTTTGGTTTTATGGAAGAAATGGACAATTATTGTTAAAATCAAGATAACTAAGGGGATTATGAGGATGCATAGACTATAGTATCAACTTGATTTTAGTTCTATGATTTAAATATCTTTTCAACAGTTAAGATAAATGTGTGATGTGTTCATGTTTTCATAAATTGGTTATGCTATTTAATTATAGAGGATAGATGTTTCATTTGAAGGTTATCGATTTTTGTTCCATTTCCCATTGCTACAGTTTATTGCTTGAGAGTTCCTCTCATTTTTACATGTGTCGTTCCTTTTATTAAATTTACAATTGTTGTTCCTTTCGCTTAAATATGCATTTGTTGCTCCTTCTCAATTTTACAGTACTTAACTGTTATTTTCCAGCAGTTTAGATAATCATTGATAGATTGGTTTATTAAGTATTTTCATAGATTAAATTATTGTTCCTTAGCTATATGAATTCAACAAATTGGTTAATGCCTTTAATTCACAACATGTTATTGATCAGATTACAATTCTGTTGAGTAAGATCTTAGTTTCATAGTTATTAAGGAATGTGTGAGGAACTTTATTATTGATAAACTTAGATTTATTTTTTTAACTACACGATTTCAACCTCTACAACTATCTGCATATACTTTGCTGATATTCTTGAAAGAAAAGACGAATCCTTGGTTGATAAATTAATGTTAAACTAAGGTTTTTTTTAGGACATCTTTAGACCCCAACATTTTCACGTCGTTTTCGAGGAGAATGTAAAATATAGAATAGGTTGCGTCTCTGGAGGATGAGGTATTGAAAACAGAAGGTAAGAACCTACGTAGTAAACAAGTAAAATGATTGTGCCAACACCTACCTTCGACTGATGCATAGAGGTTATATAGGTTCTTAGAAATTTTGTGTGAGTGTGTATGACTAAGAAGAAAGAACCTGAAAAACCAAAACCCCCACCAAAGACTACAAAATCCCAGGGCTCGGTGCCCTCTGGAAGGAGCACTTAAATAGATAAAATTATCCAAAAAGATGAATCTCAAGCTTCGGTTGGACCTCGAAAAGGATCCACCCGAATCCCTCAAGCAACAAATTCACCAACTGCAACTCATGCTGAGGTTCATAGAGGAACTGAAGGGACTGAAGAAAGCTTCCAAAATACACATACCCCACCTCTCGGTCCTTCATATGAGGGAAATTACTGTAATTTGAAAGAAGGAGAAGGGGAGACTAGTGAGGTTATTGAGTCAAACCCAACACCACCTAAACTTGGATATCCTGTCAATATGATAGGAGAAGGAACACCTAAAATTCCAGATATAGGTTGTGAGATTAAATCTCCTAAGGGACCAAATAATCAACCACCTCAAATAGAACACCTGGGCCAATAAATCCTTGAAGGCTATTGTCAAATATTCGAACAAATGGCACAGAAAATTGCACCGCGACTCCAGAATTCCACTTTGGAATATCATATAGTCAATCTGGTTGCTAATTCCCTAATGAAAGCCATTCCATTACAAAATATACCAACCTTTCATGGATTGATATCAGAGGACCCTGATGCGTTCTTATTCGAATTTGATGTCTTTTGTAGAGGTTAGGACTACACCTCTAAACCACATAAACTAAATCTATTCCCTTCCACTTTAAAAGGAGAAGCTTTACGATGGTTTATTGGATTAGGAGGAGGAACTGTAAATTCCTGGGATGAAATGAAATAAGCCTTCCTTACTAAATATCAATACTATTGTAGAACCAGGGATTTAAAAGATGAAATATTTCAAATGACTGCAAAAGAAAATGAGACACTAGAAGAATATGTTGAAAGGTTTCAATATAACTTGCAAATATCACCTTACGGTACACTACCAGGTGAGGTAATTAAAGCCACTCTGATAAAAGGTATGAAGGATTAATGGGTAGAAACATTGAATTTAATGGGTAAAGGTGATAATTATCAAGAAACTTATCATAAAATTATCCAATTGTGCATCATGTATTCACGTGGAAGTACACGAACCAAATCGGGAATATAGACTCCCCTCACCAGAAATAACAACATTACTAGCAAGGGTGTCACCCAAGAAGAAGTTGGTAACCTTTTAGAAAATTTTAAAATCGACATTTTGAGTACTCTGACTACACAACTGGATGTTCTGAAGGATAAACTGAAACAAACTAAAGAAGAAAAGTCATTGGCCATATTTTTCCACTGATGCAGAAGGAAACATCGTCCAAGGGAATGTACCATGCAATAGAATAATTTCCATCACTCCTAGGACTAAAATTCATCTTTAAAGAAGAAGAAGAGGAAACAAAACCAATATATCTGATGGCTCAGTATCGCCAATGGAAGGCTCATCCCCTAGGTACTCTACAATATCCCTCTTCTTTATTTTATGGGCAGTATAATCAACAACATAATTCTGGAAATGCATGGCAGGGCCAACCATTTGCTAACCCCACCTAGCAGTCCCAACAATATCCTACTGCACCATGGCCAAATAAACCAGCCGCAAATCCCACTTGGCCAAATCAACCAGCTGAAAATCCCACTTGGCCTAACTCCCAATACCCTACCACATCCTGGTAGAATTAAAATAAAAATCCCTATCCTTCACAGGGGACTAACACAGCTTCCCAAGCCCCAAATTGGAATCAAAACTGGAAGCGACCCATGGGAATGACCAATCAACCCATGGGGATGGCTCCTCAAGCTCAACCCACTTTACAAGCCCCACTTCAATTACCCTGGAACCCTCAACCTCAAATGTGCCCTCAATTACCATCTAAACCCAACCCAAATCCTAATAATAGACCATCCTAGCTCATGCAAATTATTAAGATTTTGGAGGGGGAAATCAACTCAGTAGGGTGCAACAAACTCTGATTGAGGTCAGGGCGCATAATTTCTCCTGAAGAAAGTAATATTCACAAAGAAAAGGAGAATGAAAATAATATAGAACCAACAATAACACCCTCGAATGTGGTCATAACGGAAGAATCAAAGTAGGGGGGAAACACAGTGAAGAAACATAATCCTAATGAGGACGTAATTCCTCCTCCCTCATTTCCAGAGAGGCTAATGATAGAAAAACTAGTTGTATATCCTAACTTCGATATTGTAGGGGAACTAAAGAATATATATGTTAATATCCCACTCCTATAGGCTCTACAAGACATCCCAATTTATGCAAAGACAATTAAGGAATTATGTGGGAAGAAGCCTGTCAGGAAAGATAAAATCCATCAATTGTTCACGTGGTAGGTGCCTTGTCCAATATTATTCTAGGAATGCAGGAGCCGATCAAGTATATAGACCCAGGGAATCCCATGGTAACAATTCAGATATAGGGTTGTTTTTTTTTCAAAATACACTAGTGGATTTGGGGGCAACCATTAATATTATGACTATCGGGACCTGTAACGTCCTGGGTATCACCTCCTTTGAACCTACTTCAATTATGTTACAATTGGCTGATAGATTAGTGGTTAAACCAGTTGGAATATTACAAGATATAGAGATTTCGGTCGACTCTTGGGAATACCCAACTGATTTCCTAGTTATAAACCCTAGAAGTAGACTCAATGGACACCCATTGATATTAGGAAGACCATGGCTCGCAACGATAGATGCATACATAGGATGTCAAATAGAAAACATGAAATTTTCTAGAGGAAGTGCTACAAAGAACCTCATCCTGTATCCTCCAACTAAACCGAGTCTGCCTATCATACATCAACCATTTCCACCACCTAGATATCCAAAAAAGAATCTATGATCTCCTCTCACACTGGAAGAAGCTCTCAGAATCAAGAATCAACTAGAAGGTGATGTGATCAATAGCTTCATTAACATCCCGACCATTATAAGAAACCCAACATGTCAAATGCTAAAAGTTATTTTAGATAATGAGGCACAGAGATATCCTTTGGAATAATTGATGGAGAAACATATTCCCACTACTGCTGTCCATAACAACATATCAGTTGAAATTGCACTAGGGAGGTTTATGAATATTAATGCTAATTTGAATGAGAAACGACAACAAACATTGATTCAGATCCTTTATAGATATCAACAGGCTTTTGCTTGGGAGTATCCTGACATGAAGGGAATCGATCCCCAACTTTGTACACATCATATATATATTGAGTAATATGCCTGACCCATCCAACAACCCCAACGAATATTGAACCCCCATCTCAGGGATGTTGTTAAAGAAGAGTTACAAAAACTGTTGGATGTAGATTTCATATATCCTATTTCAGACAGTCGGTGGGTCTCTACATTAGTAATCATCCCCAAGAAGAATGGGAAATGAAGGATATGTGTAGACTACAAAGAACTCAATAAAGCTACCCAAAAGACCACTTCACCCTACCTTTTATTGACCAAGTCCTTGATACTTTATCAGGGAAGAAATTTTTTTCCTTACTAGATGGCTTTAGTGGTTATAATCAGATCCAGATTGCTCCAGAAGACCAATATAAAACTACATTTACATGTCCTTGGGGTACCTTCGCATACAGATTATTTCCCTTTGGATTATGTAATTCTCCAGCCACATTCCAGAGAGACATTCTGAGCATATTTACTGATTTGATTAATGAAGGAATTGAAGTTTACATGGACGATTTCACCCCTTATGACATTGATTTTGATCAAGCTCTAAGCAATCTAGAGAAGGTATTGGAACAATGCATTGCTACCAGACTATGTTTGAGTCATGAGAAATGTCATATGATGATGACCGAAGGTGTGGTATTAGGACACTATGTTTCTGCAGATGGAATCAAGGTAGATCCAAAAAAATTAGAGGTAATCCTTAATCTACCTACACCTCATACACAAACTGAGGTATGCAATTTCCTTGGTTGTGCAGACTATTATCATAGATTCATAGAAACGTTTTCAAGAACAACTGCACCTTTACATGCTTTAACTGGTAATGTGGAATTTTAGTGGTCTGATAAATGTGATGTTGCGTTTGCAGAACTCAAAAGGCTGGTTTCAACAACACCAGTGTTGACAGGGCCAAAATGGAAATTACCATTCCACATCTCTACATATGCATCAGATATCGCCATAGGTGTTGTCCTTGGACAGGAAGAAGACAAGAAACCTTATGCTATTTATTTTATTAGAAAAAATCTTACTCCCGCTGAATTAAATTACACAGTAACAGAAAAATAATTTTTAGTTGTTATAGATGCTATTAATAAAGTTCGCCACTATATAATAGGCTATCCAGCTATTTTGTATACTGATCATTTTTATATTAAATAATTATCTAACAAACCTATTACTAATGTATGGGTTACTCGGTGGTTATTACTATTGCAGGAATTCAACATCACCATCAAGGATCGGCCCGGAAGAGAAATATCATTACAGATTTCTTGTATCACGTGCCCAAAACATATGACTCTTTGACAGTTGAAGACCAATTCCCTAACAAACATTTGTTCATTGTCACTATTAATATGCCTTGGTATGCTGATGTGGTGAATTATCTGGCAGATGGGAAACTACCAACACACCTATCATCAAGAGAAAGGAAATTGATCATCTAGTGTAGTGCACGATTCAACTGGATTGGTGGATATCTTTTCCACACAGGGGCTAACCTCTAGATCCGAAGATGTGTAAGAGATGGTGAAATTTACGATGTCTTGAAGGAGGGTCATGATGAGCCCTATGGAGAACACTTTCTAGACCACAGAATTGGGCATAATATTTTACAGATGGGCTACTATTGGCCCTCAATATTCAAAGATGCAAAGAAATATGTCCATACCTGTGACAACTATAAGAGGACATGCCGACTAGGCCAAGATGATGAAATTCCCCTACAAGCACAAGTGGTGGCAGAACCTTTTGAGAGATGGGAATTGGACTTTGTTGTCGCCTTCAACCCAAAATCAAACCAGAAGTCCTATATACTAGTTGCAACAGACTATATGACCAAATGGGTAGAGGCAGTAGCCTTGCAAAACACAACGGAGGAAGCAATCATTAAGTTTCTCTTTGAATTATTTGTACGTTATGGATTACCCAGGGAAGTAATCACTGATGGAGGGTCACAATTTACAGCCTATAAAATCAAGTCCACTCTATGAAATTATCATATTAAACACATAGTTACTTCCCCATACCACCCACATGCAAACGAACAAGTAGAAAGTACCAATAATTGGAGGCAATTTTGACAAAAGGAGTCTCAACAAACCGTCAGAATTGGGCATCTGAGCTCCCAAATGCCTTATGGGCCTACCACACAACATGGCGTAACACTACTGGCCACTCTCCTTATCATCTATTCTATGGAAAAGAACCTATATTTTCGATTGAATTTGAGATAAAGACTCTAAGAATGGCCCAGGAAATTGGACTAGATCTTATGGAAGCACACAAACAACGCTTACAATGGCTCAATGAGTTAGATGAAGCACGCATGTTCACCCTGCAATGCACAACTTTTAGTCAACAACAGAGATCTAGCTAGCACGATAAACATATCAAGAAGAAATCCTTCCAGAAAGGTGATTGGGCGCTTCTCTATGATTCCATATTTCAAGATTTCCCTATAAAATTACAAACAAGGTGGTTGGGACCGTATGCAATCAATGAAGTTCATGATAATGGCACTGTCACTTTAGTTACCATTGACGGGTCTGGTTCTCCTTTTCTGGTAAATGGAAATCGACTATGACTCTACCATAAGATCCTTTCAAAAGAATCCTTTTGCCAAGAAGTAAGTAAGGACCCTACTGTTCATATTTTAGCTGGCTGGGAAGGTAGCCCAATAGCTTCAACTTCATAAAATTATGATTTTTACCAGAACTGTACATATTTTATATAGCTTTATTTACGAATTTGATTGATTTTTTGTTTTTTATAGGGAAGTCGCTTGAGAGAATGAGAAATATAAGGGATGACTATAATACATATAATTAGCGCTCTTTTTTGTTCCTTATCCAAAATTTCAATTTACTCCTGTCTCATTTTGGAAGATCCAACAAAACATAGAAGATGAATATGTCATGTTCCGCAGCAAAAATTGAGAGACTGTAGTAAATAAAAAAATGAATGCATGACACTAAAAAACCATCATTGAATAAACCTACCCATAAAAATTAAATGAATTTAGTTGATGAATAATCAATCCTAGATTCGCTAAAACAAAAATGTTTGCGGGAGGTTTCCAATCACTTAATTAGATGGTTAAAATTTTGAAGATCATCATTGTCGTTCATTTGAAATGGAAAAACTATTGTTCCCTTCATATGATTTTTGTTCCCTTTGCGTGTAGTACCTCATTTGAACAGAACAACTGTTGTTCCCTTCGTACGATTGGTGTTCCCTTTGCGCGTAGTACCATTCATTTGAACGGAACAATTGTTGTTCCCTTCGTGTGATTGTTGTTCCCTTCATGAGTAGTGTCCTCTATTTGAAAGTAACAACTGTCGTTCCCTTTGTTAAAACTATTTTTCCCTTTTTTGTGATTGTCGTTCCTTTTTCGGATAGCGTTGTTCATTCGAAAGAAACAACTATTGTTCCTTCTGCAGTTTTTCCTTATTGTTGTGCATTTCTCTCAAAAGTCACGATTCTTTTCTCATGAACAAGCATGCCATTATTACGTTAGCCACTCCTTTGGGTATGAACCTCACTAATTAATTTTCATGAGCATCAATTATAATTATCATAGTAACAATTTGTCATTTTTTTATGGACTATCTAACATACCTTATCGAATCGGTTTTGGATTAATTTCTTCAAATTATCTTAAATATTGTTCATAATCCTTAACCACCATAATTCATTTCTTTCCCCTATATATATACATATACCTGAAATATAATTTTCCTTAATATCATAATAAGGAGTCTAAAGACCATTTTTACTTGGCATTCTTACACTTCTTATGCCATCCCTCACTCTTAAGGAGTAGATGATCCTCGCTTAATAGAGCCTAAAAAAAAGAAAAAAACGATGGAAAAAAAAAAATATATATATATATATATATATAAGTAAAGAAATAAATTTCTCCCACAAACGATATGGGGTCTCATCATGAGCCAACCTACCAAAATCATTAGATAATAACATAATTGACTTTCCCACTATGGCTAGCGCACCAGGGCAATGAACTTTGGTATTTTTTTGTCAAAGGACAAGAGGTCTCATCACGAGCCGACTTGTTCACTTAGGTTACAATCTAGTGAGTGGCATTATCGTTATCTGGCTACCAAACTCGGATGGTGTTCTTTTTTGGAAAATATGATTCAAATTATTTATTAAGGATACAGGCTCATCTATGCGTTAAAAGGAAACCATGTCGAGGCTATGGACACCTGCTGGCAACAGTGGCTCTACCTGTGGTATGGAAGTTTACCTTAAATATGTCAAGTTTTTTTGTGTGTTCCATGAATTCCTTTCCTAACAAAGAGGCTAGCATTCCAGTTATATTCAATAACAAGGGAAAGTAACAAGGTTATGACATGTGGAATATTTATAAACATGTGAACAAATTAATATTATTCAAAATCTTTTTCCTTAAACATATTTTTTGAACATAGGTACGTGAATTTGAATTTCCCACAAAAGAATGATTATTGTTCATGATTACTGTTAAAGTGATTTTGAAGGTTATTAATGATCTCCCAGTGGCGACGATGATGACGATGTATTAATTACCCCTCACTTGAACTACCTACCATCATTACACTCGCACATATCGATGGTCGAGGTCGACCTTTTCATTTATGAGGGGGAGGATATTCTGCACATCTATCGATAGATCATAATGATTTCAATAAATGGGAAAACTCACATTTTTATATACATTTGTTGTTCTATGATATTCACCATTTCTAGTAATATTTTCTCAAAAGCTGGTCGAACTAAGTTGCAGTCGGGAATGATAGTTATCCTCATTTGTTTATAGAAGACATGGGTGGCCGAAGTGTACACCAAGAGCCCACATTGTTGCAGGTAACCAAATAGGAAAGGGAAATTTTACATAGTTTGGGGTGGACAAAATATTTCAACAGATTGCAGGGATATGACACAAACATCACGCTAGCATTTTTCCAAAACTTGCAGAGAGGAGTCTCCGTGATCTGAGACATACAAATTCTGGTCACTGAGGAAATTATAGAAGAGGTAATAAGCCTCCCCAATGAAGGAATACAATGGATTAGAAAGTATACAACACTCAAGGAGGCTATGGAATATTTCGTAGAACCTGGAGAAGAAATTGATAAAAAAGGGAAAGGAATCAACCCCACCGCTCTCAGCGAGACATGGAGGGAGATAGCAAGAGTAATACAAAGGTATATCACATGATATGGGAGGTACGATGTGGTGAGGCCGCACCACCTCAAATTGTTAGCAGAACTAAAACATAGGTTAGTAATAAATTTTCCATTCTTTTTAAATGCCATGCTGCATTAAGTTGTCGCAAGGAATCAGAAGGATAAAGACCGTATCACTATAATTAGACACCATGGACTATTAAATTTAATAGTAAATAAGACCCTGATCCAAACTCAAATAACTTGGGGATATTTAATCAAGGCCAATAGGCCCCTACAACTCAAACAACCCAAAATCCACCAATAAATTCCCTCATAGGGAATTGAGACAACTCAAGAAGAAGGAGGAAGTTCCCAAATTGAAACTCCACTGCCCTAGCCTGAAATTGAAACAGACCCCATCCAGCTGGCAAAAAATTATACCAAACGGGAAGAAACATCAAAGAAGAGGAGACAAATAACAATTATTTTTCCTGAAACTTCTACTGTGAAAAGGAGAAGGGGTAAAAGGACAATTCAACCTGAAAAAATTCAGGAAACTATGTAGCCCTCACATGAGAACACTCAAGAAAATGCACAAACAGAACAACCATCACTTTTAAGACTTACAAAACATTTCTTCAAAAGTTATGAGGTAGATATGGATCAAGTACTCGGGAATTTAGGGACATCAATTACTAAAGACATAGACAAGTCTGGAGAACACCAAGCACCAACTTCTTCTTCAAAACCTGTCTTGGATCTTCTTGACATGGAGATGCCATTCCATGAAGATACAGAATATCCAGAACCTCACATTGAGGTAAACAATCCTTTAGAATAGACAGAGCACCTAGAATAAATAGGGGAGCAATCACCAGCTGATCAAGGTGGGGAAGACCTTGAAATTCCCCATAAATAGAAAACAACAAGAAAAGACCGCAATAAATCAGAAAATTGAAACAGGAAAACAAGATGTTGAGGAAAAGGGTTAAAAAAATCAAAGTATTGAAACAAAAAGTTGGTAGATTAAAAGAAATAATTAGATAATTAAGGAAGCAGTTGGAGTAATATGACAAGGCCTGTGAGAGGAATAAATCGAAGAGGCCTATAGTACAGGGAAGAAACCCACTTCAAAGAAGGATAGTACACACCAATTCTGTTGGAACACAAACAAAACTGTTGGCTCCTTTGGAAACAACATAAATAGAAACTCAAATAGAGATTCCAACAATAGAAGAAACGACTGTCCAAACTGAGGAAGTGCTTCCTATAGATTTTCCTTCTCCTTTGGAGACAATTGATACAGAGATCCAGACAGATTCCCCATCAACAAAAGAGACATATTTTCAGACTGAGGAAGAATTTCAGTCTCTTGAACATGGTCCCATTATTAACAGGTTGGAGGCAGAGTTGGTGTAAACCCAACAGACCATAACTCAAAGCAGGAGTGAAATGGTAACAATGGCACAACATCAGATAGTTTTCAAACAACTTAAAGCCATGTCAACAATAGAAAATGAGACTTTTTTTGAGCTCAACAGAGCTCAAGGAAAGGTGAATAAAGTACAGGTCTAGTTAGATGGAGCCTTGGAGAAAATCAAAGAAATTTGCTCTGTTTCTTCTGATATAGTATCTTGCAGGGTTCCTGCTACTAATTACACCTTATTTTTATTAGAACGTTATTTGATGCTCAGAATAAAATCTATTAGAGCAGGGAAAACTTTTAATTTCACCACCGTTTCTGATTTTGTTTCACGTTTTAGAGAACAAGAAGAGGGTGTATAGTACTTTATGTGTGAATTATACCTTCACAATTTCATCCTAGGAGAGAACAAAAAAGAGAACCTATTAAGCCCTAATATTGGCCCATTACCCCTTAATTGGGGCATATTATATTAGTAATGTTATTTTGTTTATGTCGGCTTTAGGACATTAGTTGTAATTATACCTTCTAGTCTCCTATATATACCAAGGAGACATTTTCATTTTGAATCATCTTGTACTTGAACATTTAAGTGTGGTAAAAGGAGGTTGCCCCCTCGAAGAGGCTTATTATTTGAAATTATCTCTTTTTCAAGGCGTTGAGTACTTTTCCTAAGGTTTTTCTATGCTATATTGATGTTTAGTTCTTAACATATGGTATCAGAGCTCAAGGTCTTGGGGTTTCGCTGCTACATCTGAGACACCGTGGAATTTTCGCTATAACTTTTTGTATACAACGTTTTAGAAGGAATGGCTTGGAGGGTATTTAGTAGACAGATAAAGGTACGTTGGGTTCCAAATTAAGCTCCTGAGGCCTTATACTTTTGGAGATACAACCTGTAAAATATAGGGTTCTGGAATCATCATGAAATGAGTCATTGTGGACTTTTCGCTATAATTTTTTTTTCTGTAATGTTTCAGACCCTGAAATTGGGAGGCCATTTACAGAAATTAGTAAGGTATCTGTGGTAAATTTTTTATCTTCTAAGTCATCTTAAATTTGTAGATACACCTTGTGTAAGATAGGGTATCTGACTAGTCCTATTGACTAGTCTCAAGAAGGTGTTCCAGGTAAAACAATCATAACTTCTTGCTATAGTATCTAAATTGAGTGGGACTAGTTGCATTGGATTTTGGACAGTCTGTAGAATTTTGGGTGCGAGTTTTAGAATTGTATATCAATTATTTTGTGTGGGGCATTCTATACAAGTGATATCTCCTGGAAAGGCCAAAAATCGGCAAGTTGTGAGGAAGTTACCGTAAATTCCACTTGGCACATCCAATTTTGATCAGACCTATGGCATTGCAGAGAATAAATATCAGGGAACTACCTAAAATAAGTTTCATACCCAGAAGGGCCAAAACTTGGGAGATAGAATAGAATAAATATTGTCTAGCAGAACCGCCTCAAAATCAAGATTCAAAAGTGATATTTGGCCAACATGCCACCAAAAAGGGGACCTTCTACACCAAATAAGCCTCTAGAAAATCCTAATTGGACTCTTGATGAAGGTGAAGAAATGTGTAGGGACATAAATGAACTACAAAAGAAGATGGATTCAATGGAAGCTCAGTTGGATACTAAGATGGATTCAATGGAAGCCAAGTTGGATACTAAGATGGATTCAATGGAAGCTAAGTTGATGGATTCAATGGAAGCTAAGTTGGATACTAAGATGGATGGCTTAAAAGGGGAGATCATGGAAGTATTGAGAAATTTCGTAACAGAGAAGACACCCAAAAGTGA
>ML783363.1:734175-751676 GCA_009831015.1 Picea engelmannii | reverse complement strand
TTCTAAAATAAATGTTTAGGGTTGTTTTTGGTTTTCAATTTAATTATGTTGTTAATGTAAGTTATTTAAAAAAATAAATTTAATTAGTAAATCAATTATCAAGTAATAACACTTTTAGATTTAGGAATTGTTTTTCAGTGTTTTATTGATAGTGGTGCAAGTGATCAAGGTCACGATTTCAATTAGGTCATAGTTTTAACTCCCCAAAAAAATTGGTGCTACCAGTAGCATCACTTTTTGATTTGATGGTCAATTTTAGGGTTCTCTCTACATTGTCAAGGCCGCGATTTCAAACAACTCACAATTTTAACCACTTTAAAAAAAAAAGGTGTTACCAGTAGCACTGCTTTTTGAAACAAGAGTAAAAATAGCCACTATGAAAAAATGAGAACTCTAGAGAGTTCTCATTAAGTTGGTAACTTTGTTAAATGATGCAGGGATTTTTCGGGGATTTTTGGAGGGTCATAACTTTTGACTCGGTTATATGTTTGAGCTGAAATTTTACAGGGAGTCGTGTCTCGAAGATTTCACTGTCATGCCGATTGGATATATTTGATTGGACATCGTTACGACACTTTTTCAAGGCCAAATTCCTTCATATAAGGCCTCAAATTGGGGTTTTAGTGTTTTTACGAGAATTTTTAATTTTTCAATTATCAGTTATCTCTTAGTTTATGAGCTTAATCATAAAAGGGAGTTGACAAATAGTGTCACACTAGTTAGCTCTTAGTTAATGGTCAGTTTTAGAGTCATGTGAGAATTTTCTAAATTTAGTTGTTTTCGAAAATCCCAGATAGTAGTTATAAGGGGTTGAACTTCGATTGTAATAGTTAGGATGAAGAAGGAATAAAAGATAGTTATTTTTCCATTCTCCTGTGTTTTCATGGTTTATTTGATCTTGTGAATGAATCTCGGGCTTTGACTACATCATTAGATGAGAAGCACCTACGAGTGCAAGGAAATCACATTTGTCAACACAATATTATACAATGCAAGTAAATCAATAGTCAACAAGTTCTACAAGTATGATTTAAATTATAACTTTCTATGTCTTACATCGTGTACTTTCTGAGATCATATATAACTTTATTTATGTTATTGTTAAGCTTGTTTGAGAGAGACAAAGGTAGTACATATTGTAACAAGGCTGCATGGCAGCTTATACCTGTCGATGAGGGTACTTTCCTTGCCTACTGGTATATACTTGTTTGTATAAAGCCCACTAAAATAATATATATATTTAAATTCAAATCAATTTAAATATATTTCAATAAAATATTTATCAAAAAACTTATGAAGTATATGCCAGCAGTAAAAAATAGCAAGAGAATAAGGTTTATCTCGTTTCAACAGTGAAGTCCATGTGACCTTTGCTTCACTCGCTAGTCTTAGCACCGATTTCACAAATCCCTAGAATGAATCCAGTTGCCCGTAAAATGGCGATCCCTCGAGCTTGATTGGCATCGTTTTAAATCGCTCGCATGTCGATGAAAATTCCACGCGGTTTTTACTGGGTCTTTGCAGAAACAAGCGCAATTTTTAACCGAGAACAACCATCCAACTAGATGGCCACTAGTTCGTTTTTCCCTCCAAGGGCTCCGGCCCTGATCCATACCTAGCCATGGGGAATATATACCGAGAACAACCATCCAACTAGATGGCCACTAGTTCGTTTTTCCCACGTTCAGCGCGCCACATGCTCGCGGAATTCAGTTGACCAATTCAGTGGCCCGAAGCGGAAAAGCAAGGAAAGCTTGGCTAACAAGAAGCTTTTGGCGAATGTTATCAAGCTTTCGATCCTTAAAAAGGCAAACAATTCAGTGCATCAAATTAATTCTGCGACTCGAAATTGCACTAAAATGTACAGAAACCGAGTCCTCGCGGAATTCTTCTGCAAACTTTGCACGGAAACCGTCTTTTCACCAAATTTCCACTGCAAAAACGCTCTGCACCCCAAGCTCTCTAAAGGCTATGCTATTCTGCATGCTCTCTGCTCGAGTGGCAACATTTTCGCCGATTCTTTTAAATTTCCTCCGCTTTTAGACAAAAACAGAGAGTCCTCTCCACGTGGTGTTCTCACAAGAAAGAAGAGCGGCAATTATTCCCTCCTCACTTTCCCCTAACCCATCCCTAACCACACCCCACACTCTAACTCAACTCAAAAAAATAAAAAAAATGAGTCTTTTTTCTTCTTAAGCGCGGAAGTGCTCGGACCTCACGGGGAGCGCGCGGGAAGCTCTGAGGGTTCGCTCTGGAAGCTGGGCCCGAAGCTCGCTTCCAAAATCCAGAAGCGCGCTTCCGGATTTCGGAAGCTCGCTTCCTACCCAATTTCTTGAGCGAACTTGCTCCGAGCAAGCTTCCGAGGCCGGACCGGGGGGGGGGCGCTTCTGGTAACCCTTCTTGGACAGATTATAGAGACACGTATGGTGTATAGTCCCACTGTTCAATTATTACCTTATTACAATCTGAAACTTCAGGGAATTGATGTTAATGGACAATAGTGGCCAATTGATCTTCAAGTATTGTCCACCACGGACACTCATGAAAAAATTGTTCATTGTGTAACTACATCTTAACCCTGGATCTATCAAGCGCTGATTGGGATCAAATCCCTTGAGGTACAAACCTTTTTGATGGTGCAAAAACTTGAGGAATAGTTTGCACCTCAACACTTGAATTAGTGACTACTTTTCATGAAAGTCCCCTTTTGCATAATGTACTTTCAAAGACAGTTATTACTGTATATTAAGTTCTGATTTTGTTACCTTCAGGCTCACTGTTTTAGTTTCAGAGTTATTGTTATGTCTTACTTGCTGGTTATTTTATTTTCTGTTTAAAAGATAAATGCAGAGAGAGAGGGGGGGGGCTTTCCAATATTTTGTTGGGTTTGTTGCAGAAAAAAAATAATCTGATAACTGTCACTGGAAAAATTTGAAGAGAACAACGTTTGAAGATAACAACCTCTTTGAGGAATAAATATTGCCATATCTGAACAGGGTATCTAAAAAGATGATAAAGAACTTTTGAGTCCCTAAAGAGGCAACAATACCACCCTTTTATTTCATAATAAATCAGGCACCTGAAGGTATAAAAGTGTTCTAAAGTCTCCACCTACTATAAAGAACAAACCCTGTAAAATATTTCCTCGTGAGGTATGTCGTGATTAATCTCTATTCTCAATTGGTTCAAATAACTGGCAAAGGTAAATACAACCAGCTTTCGATCCTAACACGTGGAAATCTAACCACTTCAAAACAGGCATTTCAAAATATTGAATGCTGGTGTCCTAACAATTATCCATGTTTTGGGGTGCCTTGCAGATAGGTGGGCAGCAGGTGCAATGTCCTGGCACAGTTGTAAACAAAAACCAAATTGATTGTATCAAATAAGTGGCTATAAACAGAATGGAAGTAGTAACCACCTGACCCACGACATCCATGAAATCTTAAATCCAAAAGAAAAGAGTCACCGTTTCCAATGTTAAAAGAAATCATTCACCAAATCACCGTAAATAGAATTACATACAAATCAAAATCCTTTCCATATTTCACAATCTGAACAATTATCAAAAACCCCCAAGAGGGTGATCAATTATTAATTCTCAATCTGAGCAGTAGCCACCAAAATAACCATTCGTCCATTTGCAATTGAGTTAAAGACAGAGTAAAATAACAATCCCTCCTCACTGATCAAAATCTGGGCTGTTACGTCCCTCCCAAGAAAATATAAAACAGAAAAGGAAAAGCCTAGAGCCTTAACAGATGGACCTATAATCCAGAGAAAATCATTCATGTCAAAATATAGCCTATGAATGTATATGGAAAAAAAAAATTGAGGTTACCTGTAAAAAAGTAGTTGAAATCCGGACGAGAAATGTGGCAGCCGCCCACAGAAAAGCTCCGAGAGCAATCACATGGGCTCGATTGTGACGAACCGCCAGATAAGCAGCTACAGGAAAACAAGCCGCCTGGGTCAATGATCTCAGCAGAGTTAAAGATCCTAACCCTGTGGGTGAAGTATGTAATGCCAATCCAACCTCGCAGTATACACCAGGTAACAGTGCCTCATCTTCTTTCTCCATAATCGCTGCAAAGTTTACCAATACCAGCGTTCTTACCGGGTTCTGCAGTCATTTAGCTCTCATGTTCACCATTGTACAAAATCTCAGGCCTAACCTTGCCTTCTCCAATAGCAATCACAGATATAAATCACCTCTTGATCAAGAGGTTTTCTGCTACCACTTGCATCCGAATCAGAGTGGCTGGAATCCATTGATTCATTCAGAAAGAAAACCAAGAAGAATTCAAACAAAGTTCTGGATCTCAGATACGCGGAGTAGATTTAACCTGCAGATTATTCGTCGTCTCGTCTCTTGGATTGGGCTATGACTTGACTCTTTCCTCCTGACAAAAGTGTTGATCTCCTCTGCCCGCAGAATATTCAAGGAAGATCATGTTATTTGACACGTCACAGAAATCAGAGCAGTCATTACATATCTCTATGGAGGTCCGACCGACATTACTATTTTATTGGGCGCATTGCGCGGTACACTAGAACGTGCCCAGTTGCCTTTTAGGCTGAGAAAAAGAGAATTTTATGGGATACAAAGTAAATGAAAAAATAAGGACTGACAAGGGCTCGATCTGCACTGCATCGACTGCAGTGACATCGTATGTCGCTCATTCATGAACCATATTTAACTCAGTAAAAAGTAACAAGAGGTAGGTTTGAATAGCCAATGAAATCTTGACAAAAAAAAAAAATTTAATAAATGAAATAAATAAAAAAATTCTATTGCTAAAGTGTTACATTAGAAAGTCATATTAATTTATGTCTGCATTCATGAACCATTGTTTATTCGGCAATAAGAAGTAGGTTTGAATAGCCAATGAGATCTTGACAAAAAAAAAATTAATAAATGAAATAAATAAATAAAATCTATTTCTAAAGTGTTACATTAGAAAGTCATATTAATTTTTGGTCAACTGGTGAATTAATATATAGTCAATGGTGAACTCATCACTATATACCATGCCTATCGGCAGGTATAATAAGGAAAAAACCATTATCATTTAATTTTGATAAGAAACAAACATTTATTATTATTAATATATGTATGTATCATAAGATGATCAACATCAAAGAATGTCAAATCTTAATAAAGGTACGTCAATCATGAGTTTTTTCCCCCACCATAATCACCTTCCTTCATTGATATATTTTATAATGTTTGAAGCAAGTCCACTAGGAAATTCAATATTTCATATAACCTATTAGACAACATCCTTATCTTGCTATGTTAATAACCATGGAATATTGGTTAGTCATCCATCAATATAAGAATGAGTCAAATGTTGAATTATGTTGGCTTCCTCCTAGAAATTTTGTCTTTGTTATTCCTTCCATTTAAAATTTTCCATAAACATACTATGACATTATTTTCAATATGCATTGTGTCAAGCAAATGAGTTACTAGTAGATGTCCGTAGTAGGGACACTGTTGAATTGGAGGAATTATCGTTTCATATTGCATGGAATTCCATCGTTTTTACCTTTGGTAAACATAAATGGAAATAGATTTTTTTTATTACAATAAATACAAATAAATATAATTAAAAAAGACTAGAACAAGTTAAATGGATGTAACTAAAACCAAATGCTGACCATGATTCTTCTTAAAGGATCTTTTCCATAGTTACGACATCCTTCTTTGTGGACTTTTTCCAACCTCTTCCTACCCATTAAAGAGAATTTTTTTAGTAGTTCAATAACTATGGTTCTTAGAGAGGATATGCCTATATTTATTGTACACCCCCCTTCCAAAACTTCTTGAACATCTAGATATTATTTCGGGACCACATACTAGACATCCATATTCACCATTTGTTTGAAGACCTCCAAGATATATATTAATGTCAATAGAATATCAAAATATTCAAAAACATATGTGAAATGGTAGAGTATATATCGAGTTAAAATGCACTTTACATACCAAAAAAATGTGTTAGCCTAGGGGTATCATGAATTGTCCAAGTATTCCATGGAATTGAAATTGTTTCTAACCTATTGGTTTGGAGATGTCATACATAGTGATGTCATTCCATAAAAAGTTCATCAATAAAATGTTCAAGATATACATCTATATCTCTAACTTGATACTTACGTGGTTATTTTAAAACACAAAAAAATAATTCCTTGTACAGACAAAATATGTAACAAAAATAAAAATGAAATAGTGTGTTGTAAACATTCATAAAATAAATACTTAAAAAATTTAAAGCCAACATTACATGCTCCCTCTTTATTGGCATCCAGGAAGAAGTTTATTGTTTATAACAAAAACTAGTCAAATCGAGTAAATTTATTTAAGCTTTCTGAATGGATTCACACTATCAGTTGTCAATGAAAGTCTTACATTACAAGGTTCTTCTTTAAAATGAGCCATTTTTTCTTGATGTCCCTAAATATAGAACCATCTCCAAGATTTCATATAACACCATCTTCACTTCTCTTCCATGCATGATAATCCATTAATTGTGTTATGTTTTTGCACTTGAACAATGGTTTGAAATGTGGAATTATGGATATATGATGAAAAACCTTGTGGGACACCTTATTTTTTACTAATCAATTCAATGTATACTAATTCCACATTGATGGCTTTCCAAGTTTTTGCCAGTTGTCCATAATATATAATATGATCATTAGTACATGCATCAATTTCTTGATACTCCATTAATCTATCCTTCATAAGGGCACACAAATCTTGGTATGTGTGAGGTAAAGTATTTTATGATGGTAGGATAATATCACTTAACAATCTACAAGAAAAAATAAATTAATATATTAAATAGTGGATATTAAATCGTATAGATTACGATCACAAAAGATATACAAAAACTTATATTTATATAAAGAATTATCTTGCATACCTTACAATTTGTATCAATCATGTGTTTGAAATACCATTCAATACATTCAATTTGACCAACAACAATATAGTAGACATAAGACTTGTCTTTGAGTCTTTGTATATGGTTTTGTGTGCCTTATAAATGAGAGGTACATCATAAATATCATCATAGATCTCATCCATGGGTGTGTAGAAATATTAAAACATTCAGTACTTAAAAAAAAACATGTTCCTTCCATCTTTCCAAGGGGTAATATTTGATTCCCCCTTCCAAATGCCCATGCTCTAAGTAATGTTTTCTAGTTGTTGACATGTTTTCTTATGACTTTTCATTTCGAGCAAGGTCAATACCATTTTCCATCACCAATATCAGGAAGAAAAAATGATTTTTCATGATTTCTTATATGCATAGTATAATTGGAGTCATCAATATCAACATCCATGGTGAGATCCAATGATTCTTTGATAAATTCTTTCATATGAGAGAACTTGTCGTCTACATTAGCACCCAAGTCAGGGTTGTTTGACATTGTTTTCCATTTCAACAAAATATTCAACCTATACATTATGCAACAAGAATGCTTTCAAAGAATTCCATATAGAGAATTCAAATGGTACTTAAATTTTTTTGACCAAATACAAAATATGGGGAGAATAATTATTTTAACAATGTAGTAAGAGTAGAAAAATATGCCACTCCTAATATGTAACCTAATTCAAACTCTTAAAAAAAAAAGAGTATGTTTGCTTTGATACGACTATTTTTTAAAACATAGAAAAAAAAACTCTATCAGAAACATCAAAAGTATTAAATAGTTAGAATCAATTGAGAATTCACCATTAGCATTTGAGGGGATTGCTAGAGATTCTATGATCTATGCAGTCATCATTCAACAATGTTTCAAGCCAACTACATGTATCCCTTCTATGGGACGTCAAGTTGATAATTCAACCAATCACTCATATAAATAATCTATTGAAACATGGATAGTGAGATAATAAATGCATCATGGTATATTGGATTCGACGACATAATAACCAAATAGGTAATGATATGGGATGTAGTTTGATTTATGAGAAACTCTTTATATTCCTATGATATGCCTATCATAGAAACATGCAAGAGATACAATAAGATCACATCATATCAAACTCACTCCCATATCAAAATTATAAATTGAAACAAAGAGAGAGAGCACATGCACACTAACATAGTCAAAGAAATAAATCAACCCACACAATAGAAAGGGAAACCCACTTCAATCAACATTATGAACATGAACAATGTCTAGTTATTGATAGGCTATTGTGGCTTATTTTCAAGTCATCATCCCTACTGAGGTTGTTGGTTTTCTTTTCAATTTCTATTGCCTCTAATATTTTGTGTTTAGAGTATTTATCAATCTTCATCATGATTTTTGTCCCTCAATATTGATGAGATAATCTTTATCATGATTTTTGTCCCTCAATATTGATGAGATGCTTAGTTTTATAGAAATGTTCTACCCATGTTGAGTTTTTTTTTATCTTATTATTGTTAATGTCAGCACAATGTCCTTTGATTGTTGCAATTTTAAATGACCTACCAAATTTTCCTATGTATGTCTTTTTGCATACACAAGGAATCTAAAATACACCATTTCTTAAATCAATATTTACATGGGTCTTTAATTGAATTGAGGAAATTTGTTATGTTATTGGGAGGAGAGAATGTCATGGTGATATTTTCTTTTTTAGAATTTTGGTATACCTATTAGTTGCACTCTGTATGTGTGGAAGAAATACTTTATGCTCATTGTTTACTCTATTCCTTGTGTATTTTATATAGTTATCGAATTTCTTTATAATTTTTCAATCTAATATTTGTAATATCCATTTCTTTTAACCACATTCCTCATATGGCCTCTTTCTTGTTCCAAATTTGAATTATTAGAAATCTTTTTGGTATGGATGATGAGGGTGTTTAAAACATCCATATTTTGACCAAAGTAGTGATGTGATCATGTATGCAAGTATTGATTTGTATGTGCTTTATTTCTATAGACATTGTGTGCTAAAGTTCCATCTAGGTTCTCGATGACCAAAACATCAAGAAATGAGAGACTCCCTTATTCCTTCGGATCCATAGCCCATTTGATGTTATCTAATTAGTTTTTCAAGTAATACTTGAAGTTGTCAAGCTCTATTCAGGGCCAAATTGAGTTTGTGTCATCCACATATCTAACTCATTAGTTAGGTTTCCAATGGAAAGAGTCCTAGGTTTTTTTTGTTCAAAGTGTTCCATGAATAAATTTGCCACAATTAAAGACAACAAAAAACCCATTACAACACCATGTGGTTGCACATAGAGGTTTCCTTGAAAAATGAAGAATGTATACTTACGACATAAACCATCACAACTGAATATGTGGTTTTTGAATCTATGAGATATTTGATAACATCAATGGCCTTAATGATTGGAATCATAGTGTATAATTAGACTGCATCAAATATTATAAGAATATTATTTCCATTTAGCCTTTTATTTTGAATCATCTCCATAAATGACTTAGAGTCTTTAATGAATGAGTCTAATATGTTTAACATCAATATCCAATAAATGTTTTATTATCATCTTGAATTTTCTTGTCATGAAGAAGAGTTGTGGGTAGTCAACTTGAAACATTGACAACGATGACTATAAAATACTTGTCGAATTAAAATTTTTATATCTTGAAACATCAATTATGTGGCATTAGTTCCCATTATGTTATTTGACTTTGTCAAAATTGACTTATCAACACTTGTAAAAACACATAATATCCACGAAAGGAATATCATTGGTTAAGCGACGTTTATTGAGGGTAAACGATGAAAAGTACAACCAATTTCACTAATTTTCTCTTATTTTTGACATTAAATCATTCTTTTCATAAACACAGATTCAAATGTCAAATTTCAACCCCAAATGTAGTAATGGAGGATTGAAATCATTCTTTTCATAAATATGGATTCAAATGTCATATTTCAACCCCAAATGTAGTAATGGAGGAGGCATTGGAAACTTGACCAAACTATCATCTAGAGATATTCAACAACAAAATGAGTAAACAAGATGACCTCAATAAACTTAAACATGCAATAGAATAAATCAATAATAAAGAAGCAAGGAAAATGGTAGAAGCTCAATATCTTGGTAGACATGATTCTCCCCTGCGTGGGGTTTTCCAAACGTGTTTATTGGCTATATTTAATATTGTTGATGTGGCCTTCAAGAAGATTATTGTATGGTGCTATCAAGGTACCATCAAACCATATTCTTCACCTAAGTGTGTGAAGGTAGGTATATCTTATTTTCGATTTTACCATCCGTAAAAAGATGGGTTCTGATTTTTTTTAAAAGAAGCTCAAATGAAACAATGAAACAAACTTTGTAGGATTTTTACCAACAAGAACGAGAATGGATATAGGAAACATGAACTATTAAGAAACAAGTTGAAAAACTAGCCACACATCTATGGGAGGTTCAAAAGATGATTGGTAAAATGTTGATCTATAAGGACAATTCCATAGAAAAACTGAAGGAAGTATCACTTTTAAAGAAATTGCACCATTTGACACATTTACATAATATAGAAGTAATCATTGAACAAGTTGTAATATCCTAGTTTTGACCCTTTGGATGTTTTCCTTCAAATTGTATATAAGTAGATATATTAATGCAAGTCAATTTATTTGAATGACCCCATGTGTGAATTGTTGGCACACTTACTTATACTGAGAGGGGGGTGAATCAGTATAGAAATATTTTTACTTTTCTTGCAATATTTATTAATTTATTACTTCATCAGTGACAAGAAGTTAATGAAAAAATGTACATACAAACATATTATCCGCAATGCACAAATATTTAATGTGGAAACCCAAATGGGAGAAAACCAATTTTTTTATATATAAAATATTGTAGGTACCAACCTATTGTTACGATACTTGCAGGAACTGACCTATAGGAGACACCAATCTCCTCTCATGAACACCGACTCATAAATATTGTTTGCAGGCACCAACCTGTAGGAGACACCAATCTCCACTCTTGAGCACCATCTCATAAATAATGTTTGCAGGAACCAACCTGTAGGAGACAACAATCCCCTTGACTGAGAACCAAATTATTTCTCCCTATAGGAACTAACCTATAGATTCTATATTCTCATGCATCCACCTGTAGGAGACACCAATCCCCTTAATTGAGCACCAACTCAACAACAATGTTTGCAGGCACCAACCTGCAGGAGACACCAATCCCCTTTGTTAAGCACCAACTCAACATTACCTGAAGATACCAATATTTATCAGAAACATCAATATCCTCAAGCTGTTAAAAATACTATATTATCTCATTCCTTCAAGTCTTTGTCTGTACAAACCTACTACTCTGTCTCTACTATCACAATTCACAATCTGCAAAGATTTAGAAGGTGTGATTGTCCTTGCACCTCCCAGCCACCCTTAGACAAATCTAGTTCATTTTCTTTCATTTTCTCACTTCTGAGAACCTTAGAGCTCCTCTTCCTTATCCATAGCTTACTTCCGCAACAAATACATCTTTCACACTTGGTTCTGCAATTTCAGAACTCCACACTCTCCCATTCTTTCTAAATTCTTTTTCACACCTCTTAAACTGGATTCAAATATCGTTATTTATGCATTCCATACTTCCATTAATTTGTCCACATACAAATTATGTCCATCAAGTCGGATCAATATCTCCTCAAAACGGGGTTTTGACATTCCTTAGAGACAAGTCTTCAATTACCTTTCATTGCACGCCATTTGCTTCTCTGGATAGAGCATGAACCATGACACTTAGCATTCGTCAGATCTTATGAGATTCAATCCCAAATGTTGATCTATTTCATTGTCCACCAAAACACACAATATGCCATCAGTGCTTAGTTGTCACATCATCTTCTCAATTGAATCTCACCCATTGATCACATTCCCCAATCTTTATCACACACAACATGGATTCAACATTTATCAATTGTTTAATCATCCCTAATTATATCATAACCACCAATATGATTCTTTATCCATCATAACACATCCTTGATGCATGGTCACCATCTGATCTAACCTTGATTTGATATCGTTCGTCGATTTCTTCTTAGCATATCAAGACCATCTGGTTTTACAACATACCACTCAATAATAATAATAAATCATCATATCTTCTTCTCAAATCAATCGTGGCCATTGATCCATTCTCTACCCATAAAAACATGTAATGTAACCATAATGCATGACAGACGTCTGATTTGGACCTCAGATTGATCTTAATCGTTGATCTAGGTCTCACATAGCTCAAACCTTCAACTCTCATCCACCTTCCGATCAGATCTCAGTTGAACTTGATCATCAATATGTCTTGATGGATTCACCACGAGTCTAAGGCATATCTCTTCTTCATTTCAAAATTATGTGACCTCCAAATTACACCCTCAAGTTCCACCACATTCATTTTGCACCCATACTTAGACACATTTCCATTCATTTATCCATGGGTCTAAGGCATATCTTTTCATTATTCTACAGTCTCCAGAATGCATCTTCCCGTTCCATCACACTCACTTTGCACCCATACGTAGAAACTTTTCTAAGTGTTTTTCCACGGGTCTACGAGAATTTATGAGTTGTTGGATCAACCACCTTCTAGGTTGTCTGATCTATTACATGTGGTGACCTTCTAGGCCATCATATTTCTCACCCTCTAGGTCATCCGATATATTGTTCTTGGTACTTAGTAATTTATTTGAAATCTCTTGGTACTTACATATTCTTGATACTTAGCCAATTTTATGAACTCCCACCGCAGGTCCGTGGGTTCACGCTCATTTCACTTCACATACTCTCTATTCTCCATCACTTCATTATCATGTCTTGACACTTAGTCAATTGTCATACTCTTATCGTAGGCCTCCTATACTTAGTCGATTTTCAACATTTCACCATGGTTTCATGGGTTCGTGGCTCTGTGCTCAATTATTTACATACTTCCAACTATCTATCGTTTCATTATCTCCACGATATCTTTATGGGTATGTGATACATTCCCATACTTAGTCATTTTGTAGACATCTTCGTCTGACTGATTCTTGGTACTTAGCCATTTCTTCAAAATCTTATTGCGAGTCTATGGGTCTACAACATTTTCCCCATTCTTCTGACCTCCTTCGTTCGACCGATCCAATATTGATACTTAGCCATTTTTTATATCTCACCACGGGTCTGCAGGTCCACAGGTTTGAGCTTATTTCTTCACATATTATCGATTCTTTTTCATGCTCACTATCTCTGCAATGCTTTGATACTTAGTAATTTTCCTAGATATTTTGTGTTGATGTTGCAGATGAGGTGGATTATGTGTGAATGTCTTCTTCATGTGTAGTGGACGACGTGTCATTGGTACGTGTCCTGACACATGGAATCATTGTCATGGAATTCCTCTGATGTGGAATTTATCTAACTGGACACATGACACTGACATGGAATCCTTATGATGTGGCATTCATCTGACTAGACACGTGGGATGACGTGGTTGAGCTGGACCACCAAGTATCAAACTCCAATCTTTGATCTTAACCATTGATATTTGGAGATGAATAATCAGGATTTAACCTGTTCATGGTCCATCATTTTCTATGCCAAAAGTTAACACCACGCATGGGGTTTTGTGTCTCTTTTCTTTCATTTAAACAATGTTCTTTCACATTTTCATTATGAACCTTTTGAACTCGGTTTTCCCAACAAATGTGGTATATATAATTTTTCAAAAATATTTTTTTGTGCCCTCAAAATTCAACTCTAGTTCCCTTACTGGGATTATTGCTTCCCAGACTTTCCTTTGTGTCATCGAGCTTCATTTAAATATGATCATTCTACCACAAAGTTCTTTGCCTCCTCTATTTCATTCATCCATTGTTTTTTGACAAGGTTGTCTCATTCTTCTCACGTTCATTTACATAGAGCGTTGTTAGCTCTCATGGATATTCTATTTTTCTTCTTTTTAATTCAACTCATATTTAGGACACTTCCTTTGTTTACATTTAGTTCCTCCTTGCCTTCATTCACACAAAGATACACAGGATGATTCTTGATCCCCTCTTTGGCTATAACAATATGAATGCTTCCTTTGGTCATTCGCCTTCATGCAGATAGGCTATATATGAATTAATAGTCTAGATGCTTTCTTTTTCTATCGATGGATTCAAATTACTATTTCTAGTTCGATCCTTGGACCTACCATTTGCAGGGTCATTTTGATTGTTCATAGTCTACTTGCCTTTATTTTCTCGGGGAGTCACTCACAAGTGACATCAACAACAATTATGTATGTAGAATCTTATAATATGATATATACATAGTCTCCCCTTATCATTGACATCGTTCAGTCTCCCCCTGCTTGTGACATCAATGACAACACAATTTGCAACAAATTCCCCCTTTGTTATTGATGGAAACACTTAGTTATTTTGGTACTCCTATGCATAATGAGAGTCCATATTTCTACAAATCTCCCTCTTTCTTTGTACTCTCCCCCTTTGACATCAATGGAAAATGGATTTTCTCCCCCTTTCACTTACTTTTTATTCTCTGTTATGCGGTCAACTTGCTTCTTGTTTTTTTGTATCTCCCCCTGAGCTTATGCTTCTCCATGAAAGTCTCATTACATCCTTGTTCTTTGTTTGCGGGTTCCTTTATACTATCACCTCCTAGGTGAATTCACAAAGGCTCATGTCAACATATATTTATTTATTCAACTATTCTTTTCTTCCAATTAATTGAAATGCATAACCAAAAGAGTCATATCTCTACTTGTTGTGATCAATTCTTTATAATTTTGGATCTTGCCTTCCATTATGTTTTTGTTTTCCATCTGTAAACTTATCACATATCCACGTTCTTTGATTCTACAAGCTATTGCATGCCTTCATAGATTCTAAAGGCTTTCCAACTTCTTCTCTTCATCATGCTAATCTATTTTTGCAGGAAACTTTAATATTCCTTCAATCTCTTATCCTTCCCAAAACTCATAGCAAATTCATCAAGGGTTTCTTCTTATTTTCTTTCTTTGGGAACATGGATATTACTCTTCTTCATCTTTTCTAAGTCTATTTATCTTAGTGTTTTATACTTCTCCTATGTGTATCAGTATATAAACTTCCTTTACCATTACCAAAAAGGTTTTTAGTATACGTGCTTGCTCAAAATTGTCTTCTATGGTGACATCATACTTGTGAACATATCAGCTTCCTTTTATAAATTTATTTTTATCATCCTTATAGAGACTCAATCAAAGTTTTAGAGAAATAACTTCTTATATTCTTCTTGCAATTGTGATGTCGTTGAACTTGTTCCAATACCTTCCTCTTTGAGTGTTTCAACTTCATAATTCATCATTTATTTTGCACATACTTGTCTCTTGGGAGCCTTCTTCTTTTCTCTATTTAGTATATACCATATTATAACTTATTTTATCATACCTTCATGGATTGCTTCAATATTGTTCACTTCCTTACTTGGATGCTTGAAGGCTCTCTTTGTCATCTTCTCTTGTGATTGCTTGTATTGGATGCAATCACTGTCTTCTTTCTCTTATCAACATTATTCTCCCATCATTCAAGATTAGTTCATTTTCCTTCATAACAATTTTTTGGTCTTCTCCTACATGTCCCATATTTTTCAAAAAGGTCTCCTTATCTTCTAAACTATCAATTTATTCTACCTTTGTTATCAAGTTCTTTTCAAGTATCTCTTTAGGATGCCAATTTTCCTCCTTGGTTTGATTGGAATTAAGAGAAACAACCCCATTATTGCATGAATCCATTTCCCTGATCATACATTTTACAAACTTTGGTCCAGTGGTTATGTGACTTGAGCATTCATCTGGTGCCAGGAGTGTTGTTTGCGTTAGTATGGATGTATTTTCTTCTTATTGTTGTTTCTTCTTCCAAATTTTTGTAGTATATTTATTTTGTTTGGTAAAGGTATTATGTTCTTTTTTGTATGCATACAAAGCTAGTTCACATTCTTCCTTAATTTATTCTCCTTATTTTCTCTTCCATACCCTTTTGTATTCCTGTCTAGAAAATTGTGTCATGTTACTTCTACAATCTCGTGCTATGTGTCCATGGTTATTGCATTTGTAACATTCAACATTGTAATGTAGAGGAGAAAATGGATTGTAGATTCTATTAATAGGATCAAAACAACCTCTAGTTTTGATATCCTTTTAATTCTTATGAGAGATTCTATTTCCATAAGCTCTACAATCTTTTTCCTTATGACCAAAAGTTTTGCAAGAAAAATATTTTGGTACCTAGTTGTGAAGGGTCTTCTTGATGTAGCAACTCTTTTGAATTCATCTTTATCTTTCTTGAGTGAAAAATCAGGTTCTTTCTGGCCATATTTTCCTTCCTTGTTGTTGTCTTCATTGTGTTTTGATCTTTTAAGAATATTTTCATAACTTTCAGGCTTCTCCTCAATTTTCTTTTTTGGTGACTTAGAGCTTGTATCTTATTCAAAGGTCTTCTGATTGTTGTCATATCCAAGGAATGATTTGATGAATGGTGATATTTGATAACTGAGAATTTTATCTAAGATTTATGTACTATTTTCAAACTTCAAGATTCTATTTAGATGATTAGTTGTCATGTCTAGTTCCTTTCTTAAGGAATCAATTTCAACCTTCAACTTTTGACATTTTTCTCCCTTTTCTTTCAGCTGACTTCTCACTATTTATTCTATCCTTTTTTACTCTTTTAATTCTTTTCTCAAAGAGGTGTTTTGTGCTTCAAGTTTCTCACAATGTTGATCCTTTTCTTTTAGTTGTCTTTCTATCAATGCATGTGTTACTTTTACCTCTTCAATTTGAACTTTAATTATTTTTTTCTTTTTCTTCAAGGATTTGTGAGAGATGTTTCTTCAATAACATATTATATCTTCTAAGATTTGTGATTTCATATTGATCACAAATAGGTTCTCCTTTATGTTCATCTATCTCATATTCATACTTACACAATTTATTGTTCAACTTTCCATTCTTTTCTTTGAGTCCGTCTATTTATTTTAAGCCACAAATGAGTTCTGCTTCTAGATCCTCTTCCTCTTCAATCTCAGGATTTTCTTCTGTTTCTTTGTCACTGTCATCAAATAAATTGTTGTCCTCATTGATATGCATATTCTTCCTTTGTCTGTAGGATTTTTCTTTCTTCTCAGTCTCATCATTTCTAAATCTAGAATCATCTTTTTCATTGCTCTTTTGAATATTTAAATAAGGGCATTCAACAACAAGGTGTCCTGCTTATTCACAATTAAATAAAAAATACTCACCTTAGTATTTTCTTGATCATTTCTTGGGATTCCTTGGAATGTTTTATTTTTCAACATCTGATTCACTATATGAATTGTCACTTTCTTCATTTTCTTTTGTCCTTGTCCATTTTAACGTGTCTATGGCTCCTTTCTTTATGTAAAGATCTTGTATCTTGTTCCAAATCTCTTTGGATGATGTGCATTGTCCCACTTTGGATTTTTCATAATCCACTAA
>ML783363.1:676099-734075 GCA_009831015.1 Picea engelmannii | reverse complement strand
AATCACCTTCCTTCATTGATATATTTTATAATGTTTGAAGCAAGTCCACTAGGAAATTCAATATTTCATATAACCTATTAGACAACATCCTTATCTTGCTATGTTAATAACCATGGAATATTGGTTAGTCATCCATCAATATAAGAATGAGTCAAATGTTGAATTATGTTGGCTTCCTCCTAGAAATTTTGTCTTTGTTATTCCTTCCATTTAAAATTTTCCATAAACATACTATGACATTATTTTCAATATGCATTGTGTCAAGCAAATGAGTTACTAGTAGATGTCCGTAGTAGGGACACTGTTGAATTGGAGGAATTATCGTTTCATATTGCATGGAATTCCATCGTTTTTACCTTTGGTAAACATAAATGGAAATAGATTTTTTTTATTACAATAAATACAAATAAATATAATTAAAAAAGACTAGAACAAGTTAAATGGATGTAACTAAAACCAAATGCTGACCATGATTCTTCTTAAAGGATCTTTTCCATAGTTACGACATCCTTCTTTGTGGACTTTTTCCAACCTCTTCCTACCCATTAAAGAGAATTTTTTTAGTAGTTCAATAACTATGGTTCTTAGAGAGGATATGCCTATATTTATTGTACACCCCCCTTCCAAAACTTCTTGAACATCTAGATATTATTTCGGGACCACATACTAGACATCCATATTCACCATTTGTTTGAAGACCTCCAAGATATATATTAATGTCAATAGAATATCAAAATATTCAAAAACATATGTGAAATGGTAGAGTATATATCGAGTTAAAATGCACTTTACATACCAAAAAAATGTGTTAGCCTAGGGGTATCATGAATTGTCCAAGTATTCCATGGAATTGAAATTGTTTCTAACCTATTGGTTTGGAGATGTCATACATAGTGATGTCATTCCATAAAAAGTTCATCAATAAAATGTTCAAGATATACATCTATATCTCTAACTTGATACTTACGTGGTTATTTTAAAACACAAAAAAATAATTCCTTGTACAGACAAAATATGTAACAAAAATAAAAATGAAATAGTGTGTTGTAAACATTCATAAAATAAATACTTAAAAAATTTAAAGCCAACATTACATGCTCCCTCTTTATTGGCATCCAGGAAGAAGTTTATTGTTTATAACAAAAACTAGTCAAATCGAGTAAATTTATTTAAGCTTTCTGAATGGATTCACACTATCAGTTGTCAATGAAAGTCTTACATTACAAGGTTCTTCTTTAAAATGAGCCATTTTTTCTTGATGTCCCTAAATATAGAACCATCTCCAAGATTTCATATAACACCATCTTCACTTCTCTTCCATGCATGATAATCCATTAATTGTGTTATGTTTTTGCACTTGAACAATGGTTTGAAATGTGGAATTATGGATATATGATGAAAAACCTTGTGGGACACCTTATTTTTTACTAATCAATTCAATGTATACTAATTCCACATTGATGGCTTTCCAAGTTTTTGCCAGTTGTCCATAATATATAATATGATCATTAGTACATGCATCAATTTCTTGATACTCCATTAATCTATCCTTCATAAGGGCACACAAATCTTGGTATGTGTGAGGTAAAGTATTTTATGATGGTAGGATAATATCACTTAACAATCTACAAGAAAAAATAAATTAATATATTAAATAGTGGATATTAAATCGTATAGATTACGATCACAAAAGATATACAAAAACTTATATTTATATAAAGAATTATCTTGCATACCTTACAATTTGTATCAATCATGTGTTTGAAATACCATTCAATACATTCAATTTGACCAACAACAATATAGTAGACATAAGACTTGTCTTTGAGTCTTTGTATATGGTTTTGTGTGCCTTATAAATGAGAGGTACATCATAAATATCATCATAGATCTCATCCATGGGTGTGTAGAAATATTAAAACATTCAGTACTTAAAAAAAAACATGTTCCTTCCATCTTTCCAAGGGGTAATATTTGATTCCCCCTTCCAAATGCCCATGCTCTAAGTAATGTTTTCTAGTTGTTGACATGTTTTCTTATGACTTTTCATTTCGAGCAAGGTCAATACCATTTTCCATCACCAATATCAGGAAGAAAAAATGATTTTTCATGATTTCTTATATGCATAGTATAATTGGAGTCATCAATATCAACATCCATGGTGAGATCCAATGATTCTTTGATAAATTCTTTCATATGAGAGAACTTGTCGTCTACATTAGCACCCAAGTCAGGGTTGTTTGACATTGTTTTCCATTTCAACAAAATATTCAACCTATACATTATGCAACAAGAATGCTTTCAAAGAATTCCATATAGAGAATTCAAATGGTACTTAAATTTTTTTGACCAAATACAAAATATGGGGAGAATAATTATTTTAACAATGTAGTAAGAGTAGAAAAATATGCCACTCCTAATATGTAACCTAATTCAAACTCTTAAAAAAAAAAGAGTATGTTTGCTTTGATACGACTATTTTTTAAAACATAGAAAAAAAAACTCTATCAGAAACATCAAAAGTATTAAATAGTTAGAATCAATTGAGAATTCACCATTAGCATTTGAGGGGATTGCTAGAGATTCTATGATCTATGCAGTCATCATTCAACAATGTTTCAAGCCAACTACATGTATCCCTTCTATGGGACGTCAAGTTGATAATTCAACCAATCACTCATATAAATAATCTATTGAAACATGGATAGTGAGATAATAAATGCATCATGGTATATTGGATTCGACGACATAATAACCAAATAGGTAATGATATGGGATGTAGTTTGATTTATGAGAAACTCTTTATATTCCTATGATATGCCTATCATAGAAACATGCAAGAGATACAATAAGATCACATCATATCAAACTCACTCCCATATCAAAATTATAAATTGAAACAAAGAGAGAGAGCACATGCACACTAACATAGTCAAAGAAATAAATCAACCCACACAATAGAAAGGGAAACCCACTTCAATCAACATTATGAACATGAACAATGTCTAGTTATTGATAGGCTATTGTGGCTTATTTTCAAGTCATCATCCCTACTGAGGTTGTTGGTTTTCTTTTCAATTTCTATTGCCTCTAATATTTTGTGTTTAGAGTATTTATCAATCTTCATCATGATTTTTGTCCCTCAATATTGATGAGATAATCTTTATCATGATTTTTGTCCCTCAATATTGATGAGATGCTTAGTTTTATAGAAATGTTCTACCCATGTTGAGTTTTTTTTTATCTTATTATTGTTAATGTCAGCACAATGTCCTTTGATTGTTGCAATTTTAAATGACCTACCAAATTTTCCTATGTATGTCTTTTTGCATACACAAGGAATCTAAAATACACCATTTCTTAAATCAATATTTACATGGGTCTTTAATTGAATTGAGGAAATTTGTTATGTTATTGGGAGGAGAGAATGTCATGGTGATATTTTCTTTTTTAGAATTTTGGTATACCTATTAGTTGCACTCTGTATGTGTGGAAGAAATACTTTATGCTCATTGTTTACTCTATTCCTTGTGTATTTTATATAGTTATCGAATTTCTTTATAATTTTTCAATCTAATATTTGTAATATCCATTTCTTTTAACCACATTCCTCATATGGCCTCTTTCTTGTTCCAAATTTGAATTATTAGAAATCTTTTTGGTATGGATGATGAGGGTGTTTAAAACATCCATATTTTGACCAAAGTAGTGATGTGATCATGTATGCAAGTATTGATTTGTATGTGCTTTATTTCTATAGACATTGTGTGCTAAAGTTCCATCTAGGTTCTCGATGACCAAAACATCAAGAAATGAGAGACTCCCTTATTCCTTCGGATCCATAGCCCATTTGATGTTATCTAATTAGTTTTTCAAGTAATACTTGAAGTTGTCAAGCTCTATTCAGGGCCAAATTGAGTTTGTGTCATCCACATATCTAACTCATTAGTTAGGTTTCCAATGGAAAGAGTCCTAGGTTTTTTTTGTTCAAAGTGTTCCATGAATAAATTTGCCACAATTAAAGACAACAAAAAACCCATTACAACACCATGTGGTTGCACATAGAGGTTTCCTTGAAAAATGAAGAATGTATACTTACGACATAAACCATCACAACTGAATATGTGGTTTTTGAATCTATGAGATATTTGATAACATCAATGGCCTTAATGATTGGAATCATAGTGTATAATTAGACTGCATCAAATATTATAAGAATATTATTTCCATTTAGCCTTTTATTTTGAATCATCTCCATAAATGACTTAGAGTCTTTAATGAATGAGTCTAATATGTTTAACATCAATATCCAATAAATGTTTTATTATCATCTTGAATTTTCTTGTCATGAAGAAGAGTTGTGGGTAGTCAACTTGAAACATTGACAACGATGACTATAAAATACTTGTCGAATTAAAATTTTTATATCTTGAAACATCAATTATGTGGCATTA
This sequence comes from Picea engelmannii, assembly GCA_009831015.1. Lineage (NCBI taxonomy): Eukaryota > Viridiplantae > Streptophyta > Pinopsida > Pinales > Pinaceae > Picea > Picea engelmannii. Next base: position 729,621 of record ML783363.1, on the reverse strand, counting down.
GTTCCCATTATGTTATTTGACTTTGTCAAAATTGACTTATCAACACTTGTAAAAACACATAATATCCACGAAAGGAATATCATTGGTTAAGCGACGTTTATTGAGGGTAAACGATGAAAAGTACAACCAATTTCACTAATTTTCTCTTATTTTTGACATTAAATCATTCTTTTCATAAACACAGATTCAAATGTCAAATTTCAACCCCAAATGTAGTAATGGAGGATTGAAATCATTCTTTTCATAAATATGGATTCAAATGTCATATTTCAACCCCAAATGTAGTAATGGAGGAGGCATTGGAAACTTGACCAAACTATCATCTAGAGATATTCAACAACAAAATGAGTAAACAAGATGACCTCAATAAACTTAAACATGCAATAGAATAAATCAATAATAAAGAAGCAAGGAAAATGGTAGAAGCTCAATATCTTGGTAGACATGATTCTCCCCTGCGTGGGGTTTTCCAAACGTGTTTATTGGCTATATTTAATATTGTTGATGTGGCCTTCAAGAAGATTATTGTATGGTGCTATCAAGGTACCATCAAACCATATTCTTCACCTAAGTGTGTGAAGGTAGGTATATCTTATTTTCGATTTTACCATCCGTAAAAAGATGGGTTCTGATTTTTTTTAAAAGAAGCTCAAATGAAACAATGAAACAAACTTTGTAGGATTTTTACCAACAAGAACGAGAATGGATATAGGAAACATGAACTATTAAGAAACAAGTTGAAAAACTAGCCACACATCTATGGGAGGTTCAAAAGATGATTGGTAAAATGTTGATCTATAAGGACAATTCCATAGAAAAACTGAAGGAAGTATCACTTTTAAAGAAATTGCACCATTTGACACATTTACATAATATAGAAGTAATCATTGAACAAGTTGTAATATCCTAGTTTTGACCCTTTGGATGTTTTCCTTCAAATTGTATATAAGTAGATATATTAATGCAAGTCAATTTATTTGAATGACCCCATGTGTGAATTGTTGGCACACTTACTTATACTGAGAGGGGGGTGAATCAGTATAGAAATATTTTTACTTTTCTTGCAATATTTATTAATTTATTACTTCATCAGTGACAAGAAGTTAATGAAAAAATGTACATACAAACATATTATCCGCAATGCACAAATATTTAATGTGGAAACCCAAATGGGAGAAAACCAATTTTTTTATATATAAAATATTGTAGGTACCAACCTATTGTTACGATACTTGCAGGAACTGACCTATAGGAGACACCAATCTCCTCTCATGAACACCGACTCATAAATATTGTTTGCAGGCACCAACCTGTAGGAGACACCAATCTCCACTCTTGAGCACCATCTCATAAATAATGTTTGCAGGAACCAACCTGTAGGAGACAACAATCCCCTTGACTGAGAACCAAATTATTTCTCCCTATAGGAACTAACCTATAGATTCTATATTCTCATGCATCCACCTGTAGGAGACACCAATCCCCTTAATTGAGCACCAACTCAACAACAATGTTTGCAGGCACCAACCTGCAGGAGACACCAATCCCCTTTGTTAAGCACCAACTCAACATTACCTGAAGATACCAATATTTATCAGAAACATCAATATCCTCAAGCTGTTAAAAATACTATATTATCTCATTCCTTCAAGTCTTTGTCTGTACAAACCTACTACTCTGTCTCTACTATCACAATTCACAATCTGCAAAGATTTAGAAGGTGTGATTGTCCTTGCACCTCCCAGCCACCCTTAGACAAATCTAGTTCATTTTCTTTCATTTTCTCACTTCTGAGAACCTTAGAGCTCCTCTTCCTTATCCATAGCTTACTTCCGCAACAAATACATCTTTCACACTTGGTTCTGCAATTTCAGAACTCCACACTCTCCCATTCTTTCTAAATTCTTTTTCACACCTCTTAAACTGGATTCAAATATCGTTATTTATGCATTCCATACTTCCATTAATTTGTCCACATACAAATTATGTCCATCAAGTCGGATCAATATCTCCTCAAAACGGGGTTTTGACATTCCTTAGAGACAAGTCTTCAATTACCTTTCATTGCACGCCATTTGCTTCTCTGGATAGAGCATGAACCATGACACTTAGCATTCGTCAGATCTTATGAGATTCAATCCCAAATGTTGATCTATTTCATTGTCCACCAAAACACACAATATGCCATCAGTGCTTAGTTGTCACATCATCTTCTCAATTGAATCTCACCCATTGATCACATTCCCCAATCTTTATCACACACAACATGGATTCAACATTTATCAATTGTTTAATCATCCCTAATTATATCATAACCACCAATATGATTCTTTATCCATCATAACACATCCTTGATGCATGGTCACCATCTGATCTAACCTTGATTTGATATCGTTCGTCGATTTCTTCTTAGCATATCAAGACCATCTGGTTTTACAACATACCACTCAATAATAATAATAAATCATCATATCTTCTTCTCAAATCAATCGTGGCCATTGATCCATTCTCTACCCATAAAAACATGTAATGTAACCATAATGCATGACAGACGTCTGATTTGGACCTCAGATTGATCTTAATCGTTGATCTAGGTCTCACATAGCTCAAACCTTCAACTCTCATCCACCTTCCGATCAGATCTCAGTTGAACTTGATCATCAATATGTCTTGATGGATTCACCACGAGTCTAAGGCATATCTCTTCTTCATTTCAAAATTATGTGACCTCCAAATTACACCCTCAAGTTCCACCACATTCATTTTGCACCCATACTTAGACACATTTCCATTCATTTATCCATGGGTCTAAGGCATATCTTTTCATTATTCTACAGTCTCCAGAATGCATCTTCCCGTTCCATCACACTCACTTTGCACCCATACGTAGAAACTTTTCTAAGTGTTTTTCCACGGGTCTACGAGAATTTATGAGTTGTTGGATCAACCACCTTCTAGGTTGTCTGATCTATTACATGTGGTGACCTTCTAGGCCATCATATTTCTCACCCTCTAGGTCATCCGATATATTGTTCTTGGTACTTAGTAATTTATTTGAAATCTCTTGGTACTTACATATTCTTGATACTTAGCCAATTTTATGAACTCCCACCGCAGGTCCGTGGGTTCACGCTCATTTCACTTCACATACTCTCTATTCTCCATCACTTCATTATCATGTCTTGACACTTAGTCAATTGTCATACTCTTATCGTAGGCCTCCTATACTTAGTCGATTTTCAACATTTCACCATGGTTTCATGGGTTCGTGGCTCTGTGCTCAATTATTTACATACTTCCAACTATCTATCGTTTCATTATCTCCACGATATCTTTATGGGTATGTGATACATTCCCATACTTAGTCATTTTGTAGACATCTTCGTCTGACTGATTCTTGGTACTTAGCCATTTCTTCAAAATCTTATTGCGAGTCTATGGGTCTACAACATTTTCCCCATTCTTCTGACCTCCTTCGTTCGACCGATCCAATATTGATACTTAGCCATTTTTTATATCTCACCACGGGTCTGCAGGTCCACAGGTTTGAGCTTATTTCTTCACATATTATCGATTCTTTTTCATGCTCACTATCTCTGCAATGCTTTGATACTTAGTAATTTTCCTAGATATTTTGTGTTGATGTTGCAGATGAGGTGGATTATGTGTGAATGTCTTCTTCATGTGTAGTGGACGACGTGTCATTGGTACGTGTCCTGACACATGGAATCATTGTCATGGAATTCCTCTGATGTGGAATTTATCTAACTGGACACATGACACTGACATGGAATCCTTATGATGTGGCATTCATCTGACTAGACACGTGGGATGACGTGGTTGAGCTGGACCACCAAGTATCAAACTCCAATCTTTGATCTTAACCATTGATATTTGGAGATGAATAATCAGGATTTAACCTGTTCATGGTCCATCATTTTCTATGCCAAAAGTTAACACCACGCATGGGGTTTTGTGTCTCTTTTCTTTCATTTAAACAATGTTCTTTCACATTTTCATTATGAACCTTTTGAACTCGGTTTTCCCAACAAATGTGGTATATATAATTTTTCAAAAATATTTTTTTGTGCCCTCAAAATTCAACTCTAGTTCCCTTACTGGGATTATTGCTTCCCAGACTTTCCTTTGTGTCATCGAGCTTCATTTAAATATGATCATTCTACCACAAAGTTCTTTGCCTCCTCTATTTCATTCATCCATTGTTTTTTGACAAGGTTGTCTCATTCTTCTCACGTTCATTTACATAGAGCGTTGTTAGCTCTCATGGATATTCTATTTTTCTTCTTTTTAATTCAACTCATATTTAGGACACTTCCTTTGTTTACATTTAGTTCCTCCTTGCCTTCATTCACACAAAGATACACAGGATGATTCTTGATCCCCTCTTTGGCTATAACAATATGAATGCTTCCTTTGGTCATTCGCCTTCATGCAGATAGGCTATATATGAATTAATAGTCTAGATGCTTTCTTTTTCTATCGATGGATTCAAATTACTATTTCTAGTTCGATCCTTGGACCTACCATTTGCAGGGTCATTTTGATTGTTCATAGTCTACTTGCCTTTATTTTCTCGGGGAGTCACTCACAAGTGACATCAACAACAATTATGTATGTAGAATCTTATAATATGATATATACATAGTCTCCCCTTATCATTGACATCGTTCAGTCTCCCCCTGCTTGTGACATCAATGACAACACAATTTGCAACAAATTCCCCCTTTGTTATTGATGGAAACACTTAGTTATTTTGGTACTCCTATGCATAATGAGAGTCCATATTTCTACAAATCTCCCTCTTTCTTTGTACTCTCCCCCTTTGACATCAATGGAAAATGGATTTTCTCCCCCTTTCACTTACTTTTTATTCTCTGTTATGCGGTCAACTTGCTTCTTGTTTTTTTGTATCTCCCCCTGAGCTTATGCTTCTCCATGAAAGTCTCATTACATCCTTGTTCTTTGTTTGCGGGTTCCTTTATACTATCACCTCCTAGGTGAATTCACAAAGGCTCATGTCAACATATATTTATTTATTCAACTATTCTTTTCTTCCAATTAATTGAAATGCATAACCAAAAGAGTCATATCTCTACTTGTTGTGATCAATTCTTTATAATTTTGGATCTTGCCTTCCATTATGTTTTTGTTTTCCATCTGTAAACTTATCACATATCCACGTTCTTTGATTCTACAAGCTATTGCATGCCTTCATAGATTCTAAAGGCTTTCCAACTTCTTCTCTTCATCATGCTAATCTATTTTTGCAGGAAACTTTAATATTCCTTCAATCTCTTATCCTTCCCAAAACTCATAGCAAATTCATCAAGGGTTTCTTCTTATTTTCTTTCTTTGGGAACATGGATATTACTCTTCTTCATCTTTTCTAAGTCTATTTATCTTAGTGTTTTATACTTCTCCTATGTGTATCAGTATATAAACTTCCTTTACCATTACCAAAAAGGTTTTTAGTATACGTGCTTGCTCAAAATTGTCTTCTATGGTGACATCATACTTGTGAACATATCAGCTTCCTTTTATAAATTTATTTTTATCATCCTTATAGAGACTCAATCAAAGTTTTAGAGAAATAACTTCTTATATTCTTCTTGCAATTGTGATGTCGTTGAACTTGTTCCAATACCTTCCTCTTTGAGTGTTTCAACTTCATAATTCATCATTTATTTTGCACATACTTGTCTCTTGGGAGCCTTCTTCTTTTCTCTATTTAGTATATACCATATTATAACTTATTTTATCATACCTTCATGGATTGCTTCAATATTGTTCACTTCCTTACTTGGATGCTTGAAGGCTCTCTTTGTCATCTTCTCTTGTGATTGCTTGTATTGGATGCAATCACTGTCTTCTTTCTCTTATCAACATTATTCTCCCATCATTCAAGATTAGTTCATTTTCCTTCATAACAATTTTTTGGTCTTCTCCTACATGTCCCATATTTTTCAAAAAGGTCTCCTTATCTTCTAAACTATCAATTTATTCTACCTTTGTTATCAAGTTCTTTTCAAGTATCTCTTTAGGATGCCAATTTTCCTCCTTGGTTTGATTGGAATTAAGAGAAACAACCCCATTATTGCATGAATCCATTTCCCTGATCATACATTTTACAAACTTTGGTCCAGTGGTTATGTGACTTGAGCATTCATCTGGTGCCAGGAGTGTTGTTTGCGTTAGTATGGATGTATTTTCTTCTTATTGTTGTTTCTTCTTCCAAATTTTTGTAGTATATTTATTTTGTTTGGTAAAGGTATTATGTTCTTTTTTGTATGCATACAAAGCTAGTTCACATTCTTCCTTAATTTATTCTCCTTATTTTCTCTTCCATACCCTTTTGTATTCCTGTCTAGAAAATTGTGTCATGTTACTTCTACAATCTCGTGCTATGTGTCCATGGTTATTGCATTTGTAACATTCAACATTGTAATGTAGAGGAGAAAATGGATTGTAGATTCTATTAATAGGATCAAAACAACCTCTAGTTTTGATATCCTTTTAATTCTTATGAGAGATTCTATTTCCATAAGCTCTACAATCTTTTTCCTTATGACCAAAAGTTTTGCAAGAAAAATATTTTGGTACCTAGTTGTGAAGGGTCTTCTTGATGTAGCAACTCTTTTGAATTCATCTTTATCTTTCTTGAGTGAAAAATCAGGTTCTTTCTGGCCATATTTTCCTTCCTTGTTGTTGTCTTCATTGTGTTTTGATCTTTTAAGAATATTTTCATAACTTTCAGGCTTCTCCTCAATTTTCTTTTTTGGTGACTTAGAGCTTGTATCTTATTCAAAGGTCTTCTGATTGTTGTCATATCCAAGGAATGATTTGATGAATGGTGATATTTGATAACTGAGAATTTTATCTAAGATTTATGTACTATTTTCAAACTTCAAGATTCTATTTAGATGATTAGTTGTCATGTCTAGTTCCTTTCTTAAGGAATCAATTTCAACCTTCAACTTTTGACATTTTTCTCCCTTTTCTTTCAGCTGACTTCTCACTATTTATTCTATCCTTTTTTACTCTTTTAATTCTTTTCTCAAAGAGGTGTTTTGTGCTTCAAGTTTCTCACAATGTTGATCCTTTTCTTTTAGTTGTCTTTCTATCAATGCATGTGTTACTTTTACCTCTTCAATTTGAACTTTAATTATTTTTTTCTTTTTCTTCAAGGATTTGTGAGAGATGTTTCTTCAATAACATATTATATCTTCTAAGATTTGTGATTTCATATTGATCACAAATAGGTTCTCCTTTATGTTCATCTATCTCATATTCATACTTACACAATTTATTGTTCAACTTTCCATTCTTTTCTTTGAGTCCGTCTATTTATTTTAAGCCACAAATGAGTTCTGCTTCTAGATCCTCTTCCTCTTCAATCTCAGGATTTTCTTCTGTTTCTTTGTCACTGTCATCAAATAAATTGTTGTCCTCATTGATATGCATATTCTTCCTTTGTCTGTAGGATTTTTCTTTCTTCTCAGTCTCATCATTTCTAAATCTAGAATCATCTTTTTCATTGCTCTTTTGAATATTTAAATAAGGGCATTCAACAACAAGGTGTCCTGCTTATTCACAATTAAATAAAAAATACTCACCTTAGTATTTTCTTGATCATTTCTTGGGATTCCTTGGAATGTTTTATTTTTCAACATCTGATTCACTATATGAATTGTCACTTTCTTCATTTTCTTTTGTCCTTGTCCATTTTAACGTGTCTATGGCTCCTTTCTTTATGTAAAGATCTTGTATCTTGTTCCAAATCTCTTTGGATGATGTGCATTGTCCCACTTTGGATTTTTCATAATCCACTAACCCACTTAAAATGGCATTTAAGTCCATTGTATTTTTTTTACATGTCTCCTTTGCAGTTGCATTTGTTTATGGATTTTTTAAGGGTATGTAACCTATGCCAACTAATTTACATACCTCATGCCCCAGAGCATGCATATGTACCTTAATTCCTATAGTCCATATTGCATAGTATCTTCCATCCAACAAATGAATTGACATCCAATCCATGTGTGCTACAAGCAATCATCTTCCAGTGCTTAGATTGTTCTTGAAGGAACCCGCTCCGATACCAATTGTTGTCACACTTACTTATATTTAGAGGGGGGGTGAATCAGTGTAGAACTATTTTTACTTTTATTACAATATTTATTAATTTATTACTTCATCAGTCACAAGTAGCTAATGAGCAATGTACATACAAACATATTATCTACAATGCAAAAATATTTAACATGGAATCCCAAATGGGAGAAAACCAAAAAAAAATCTTTATAAAATCTTGTAGGCACCAACCTATTGTTACAATGCTTGCAGGAACCAGCCTATAGGAGACACCAATATCCTCTTCTGAGCACCAAATCATAAATAATGTTTGCAGAAACCAACCTACAGGAGACACCAATCTCCTCTCCTAAGCACCAACTCATGAATAATGTTTGCAGGCACCAACCTATAGGGGACACCAATCCCCTTGAATGAGAACTAACTCAGTTCTCCTTGTAGGAATCAACCTACAACTTTTATATTCATAGAAATCCTCTTACAGGAGACACCAATCCCCTTAGTTGAGTACCAAATCAACAACAATGTTTGTAGGAACCAACCTACATGAGATACCAATCCCCTTAGTTGAGCACCAAATCAACACTTCCTAAAGATACCAATGTTTATCAAAAACATCAATATCCTCAATCTATTAACAATACCGGATTATCTCATTGCTTCAAGTCTTCATATGCACAAACTTGTTTCTCTGTCTCCACTGTCACAGTTCACAATATGCATAGCTTTATAAGTTCATTTTTTCCTTCCACCTCCTAGCCACCCTTAGACAAATCTATTTCACTTTCTTTCATTTTCTCACTTCTGAGAACATCAGAGCTCCTCTTCCTTATCTGCAACTTACTTCCATAACACTTAAATATTTCACACTTGGTTATGCAATTTTAGAACTCTACACTCTCCCATTCTTTTTCAAACCTCTTAAACTGGATTCAAATATCGATATTTATACATTCCATACTTCTATTAATTTTTCCACATGCGAACTATGTCCATGAAGTCAGCTCCAAATATACTCAAAATGGGGTTGCGAGATTCCTTAGATATGTGCCTTCAATTACCTTTCATCGTACGCCATCTTCTTCTCTATACAGAGAATGAACCATGATGCTCAACAGTTGTTGGATCTTATTGAGATTCAATCTCAAACGTTGATCTATTTCATTTTCCACCAAAACACACAATATTCCCTTAGTGCTCAACAATCATCGGATCATCTTCTCAATTAAATATCACTCATTGATCATGTTCCCCAGTCATTAGCATATGCACCATGGATTCAATTATTATATCACAACCATCAATCTAATTATTTTTCCATTGTAACATATCCTTGGTGCATGGTCATCATTCGATCTAACCTTGATTTGATATCGTCTGTCAATTTCTTCAGAGCATATCAGGATCACATGGTTTTACAACATAACACTCAATACTCAACAACCATAATATATTCTTCTCAAATCATTCATGGTCGTTGGTCCATTCTCTACCCATCAAAACATGCAATGTAACCACAATGCACAATATTCGTTCGATATGGACCTCATATTGTTCTTGACCATTGATCTAGGTCTCACATAGCTCAAGCCTTCAGATCTCAACCATCGTCCAATCAGATCTTGGGTTGATCTTGGTTGTCATTTTTTATTAATGGATTCACCATGGGTCTAAGGCATATCTCTTCTTCATTTAAAACTTCTATGACCTCCAAATTACACCCTCAAGTTCTATAGCACTCATTTTGCACCTATACTTAGATGCATTTCCAATCCTTTCTCTGCGGGTCTAAGGAGTATATTTTCATACTTCCACAATATCCATAATGCACCTTCGAATTCCACCACACTCACTTTGCACCCATACTTAGAAACTTTTCTAAGTATTTCACTGCGGGTCTATGAGACCTTATGAGCCATCAGATCACTCACCTTCTAGGTCGTTCGATCTGTGACACATGGAAACCTCTTGGGCCATTAGATCTCTCACTCTTTGGGCCATCTGATCTATTTTTCTTGGTACTTAGTCATTTCTTTCAAATCTCTTGGTATTTACTTATTCTTGATTCTTGGAAAATTCTTCGAACTCCTACCACGGGTTCATGCTCATTTCACTTCACATACTCTTGATTCTTCACCGCTTCATTATCTCCACGATGTCTTGACACTTAGTCAATTGTCATACTCCTACCGCAGGTCTCCTATAATTAGTCAATTTTCAACATTTCACCATGGTTCTGCGGGTTCACACTCACTTATTCACATACTTCCAATTATATGTCACTTCATTATCTCTATAATGTCTTGTCACTTAGTCAATTTTTGACATCTCACCGTGGGTCCGTGAGACATATTCCATACTTATTCATTTCTTCGTCTTATTGTAGGTCCATGACACATTTCCATAATTAGTCATTTTCAAGACATCTCCATCTGAACGATTCTTGGTACTTAGCCATTTCTTCGAAATCTTACTGTGAGTATGTGGGTCTATGACACTTTCCCCATTCTTATGACCTCGTTCGTCCAACCGATCCAATATTGATACTTATCCATTTTTCATATCTCACCACGAGTATGCAGGTCTGTGGGTTTGATCTTATTTCTTCATATTTTCTCAATACTTTGTCGTTCTCACTATCTCCATGATGCTTTGATACTAGTGTATTTTCCTAAATATTTTGTATTGATGTTGTAGATGAGGTGGCTTATGTATGAATGTATTCTCCGTGTGCATTGGATGACTTTGCATCGGTACATGTCCTGACATGTGGTACTACATGTGGCATCACTGTTGTGGAATTCCTTTGATGTGGAATTTATTTGACTGGACATGTGGCACTGACATGGACTCCCTATGATGTGGAAATCATATGACTAGACATGTTGCATTGACATGGCTGAGATGACCCACCGAGTATTAGACCCCAATCTTTGATCGTAACCGTTTATCTATGGAAATGAATGGTCAGGATTTAACCTGTTCTCAGTCCATCATTTTCTATGCCAAAATTTAACACCACACATGGGGTTCTATGGCTCTTCAATTTCATTCAAACAATGTGCTTTCACGTTTTCATTATGAACCTTTTGAACTCATTTTCCCCAACGAATGTGGTATATATATATATTTTTGGAAATATTTTGTCGTGCCCTCAGACTTCAACTCTAGTTCCCTTACCGGGCTTATTGTTTCCCAGAGATTCATTTGTTTCGTCGAGCTTCATTTAATTGTGATCATTCTTCCACAAAGTTATTTACCACCTAGATTTATTTCATCCATTTATTTTTAACAAGGTCGTATCGTTCTTCTCACATTCATTTACATAGAGCCTTATTAGCGCTCATGGATATTCTCTTTTTCTTCTTTCTAATTTGAATCGTATTCTGGATGCTTCCCCTGTTTATGTTTAGTTCCTCTTTTCCTTCATTCACACAGAGCTGCGCATGACACTTCTTGATCTCATCTTTGGTTGTAGTAGTATGAATGATTCCTCTATCCTTTCGCCTCCATGCACATAGGATAGATGTGCATTAACATTCTAGATTTTTTCTCTATATGTCGATGGATTTGAGTTACTAGTTCTAGTTCGATCCTTGGACCTACCATTTTCAAGGTCATTTTCATTGTTCATAGTCTACTTTCATTCATTTTCTCAGGGAGTCACTCACAAGTGAAATCAATGAAAATTAAGTATGCATAATCTTATAAGCTCATAGAGACATAGTCTCCCCTTATCATTGACAAAATTCAGTCTCCCCCTACCTATGATATCAATGACATCCTTTGACATCAATGAAAACACAATTTCCAACATGAATGATGTAAATATCCTATATGAATTTATAGTTTGAAGCTCAACGCCAAGGCCTAACTAGTGGATCTCTAGTCAATTTTTTCAACAAATATACTTTTGATATACCATGATGTAGGCTTGCCATGGTATACTCAAGGTGTGTAAATATTATTTCAAAATAAGTTTAATATCAAGTTATAAGGCTAACTTCTAATATAATGAGATAGGTTATGAGTCCACTAGAGGGGAAAAGGAAAGGGATATTCAAGGGCATATAATGCTAAGTTTCCTAAGCTTCCTAAGTCTCCCAGCTTTCTTTTTTTTCCTTATTAAAATCATGAACCACCAATCATTGAATGCAAGTGGCGGTTAGTGGGTAAGTGCACCTTCAGGAGTTATGAGAGCATGGGGATTGAGTACAAGTTATGAGGAGTGTAAGAGACTTCATCCTCATAGAAATTCAAACCATCTATTTTCTCGTGCCCTTTTCCCTTGCAAATTTGAATGGACCAATCCATTGGATCATTCTACCTTACATTTTTTTCATTCACTAATGCATTATCATGCTATGCATGAGATTCACATCACCCTGAGTAACAAGTTGAACCACTCTCCATAGTTGTGTACCTCTAAGTTATAGATTTGCATTCTCATGTTGGGTACTACGATTTGAACATGTAGATGGCTATATTAAGCTAAGAAAGAATATTTTACGACCCTAAGAAGAGATATGGAAGGATTCATAGGAGAATACAACCCAGGTTGGTAAGAAAACATTCCCATTCCCTACAAATTGGTAATCATTGAATGCTCAATATTTAAGGGATGTCTATGATGGGTTGATCCTAAAGGTAGATAATAGATTGGACTCCTTATCACTTATTGAGGCCACTAAAGAGGAGAAGGATTTCCTAAGGGAGTGTTGAGCATATAAAGGAAAGGCCTTATAGTATTCTTGATGGATTGTTTAGCATAGATAGGGTATATTCTTGGTTTTGTGTGGGGCAGTAGAGAGGATTGACATGATTGGGATGGAAGGTTAGATAGAGAGTTATGTGTTGAACAATTTTGATGATCCTAAGACAAATTGGGTTGGGTGAGTAACATGAGTGTTCATAATCTATTTCCTTGACCTTCGTAGCATCATAGCCCAGCTTGGGGGTGGCATCCATAGAGGTTGCCTACAGTTGGGTAGAAAATTGCTCTCCAATAGCTAGTTTCTTTGGACCAAATTATCCAAAAGATAAGTGTTATGTCTTTGTTATGATTTATTGAATTGAATTGATGCTTATAATTCTAAAGTTTGGATTTTTTTTTTCTTATCTATGAATTTAACAATGGAATTCATGAATGTATGATATTTTATGCATTAGTGTTGCATTGTAAGTATGTCTTGTAATTCAGATTGCCTAAGAATTAACTTGGCTCAAATTTTCCCTTCCGCATAGAGTTTTTTATTACATTTGTTGGGCCCTCTGTTTTGAAGAACCAGTTTTGTGAATGTATAAAGTTTTTTGTGGAATGATAGAACATAGCAGCGAGAACTCCAAGTGGCAGAAATCTAACTGCCAATGCGCCAACAAGGAAAAAGAGTGATGTGTGAGCTGGAAGAGCACCGAAAAGATCTGGAACGTTCAAGCACATTCCAGAAAGAAGTAGAAACAAGAAATGGTAACAGCGAAATCAAGAAGACAATAAGCTTCGCAAAAAATATATAAGCATGGAGTTTTGTAATGGGTTGGGGTTCAACTTGAAAGGGGTTCAAATCTGTTCTATTCTATTATGTTTTGTTCTAATTTTTTGCTCTGGGTTTTTCATTGGTCCTGTGTTTCTTTCTCTGTTGTTGTCGGGTTTTGAGCTTGTTATTATTGAGCATTTACTGAGAAAAAATTGAAACTACTCAAAATGTAAGAGTCTATATCGGATATCTCATTATTGATCATATTGTATAAGTCTTGATATGAAGAAAAACTTTGTGTATGATAGTATGGGGTATGAATGTATGATGGATTGTTCATATACTTAAAATTTGTCACTACGAGGAGGAATATATGGTCTCTTTATTATGTAATCTATCATGTGTTGTGTATTTACTAATTGTGTGACTATTTTAACATCTTATGTAATGTGTGTGTTTACTTTAACGTTGCGCAATACAGATTGTTCATTGTCTTTATCGATCTAAGGCTTCTGATGTTATGATCTCTTTGCATTTAAGTATAGAATTGTGCTATGATGTGCTAGATATGATGATGTGTCCTTTGTAATTCACTTTATCACACAATGTCTCGGTTGTGCTTTGGGTGAGACCTCCTTCCCTTATGGAAAGTTGAATATGAAAGTGCACTAGACTATAGCAGCACCTTTGTTGGTAACCTCTGAGAACCTCGGTCTCCAATTTTGTGCCAACAAAATTGATAGGGTGCAATCCTTTATAATTTGAATAGCCTTACTATAATTGTGTTCAAGTGCCTATGGCTTCAAGTATTTCATTTGACGTTGGATGAAAATTTTCATATTTTAGTTTGAATCATTACTCATATTTGCATGGCCATGGGCCAAGCACCAACATGAATCAGGGTCTTTGAGTCTATGAAGGATATTTGAAGCCTATGGGTTTGGCATTGAGTGCAGACCCCTTTGTTGTGTTTGAAGTGACAACTTCAAATGGTAGCTAGTCAGCCTTTATGTTAAGCCTCGAGAAAAGTACTTTAAAAGTCGCCTGATAATATTTCCATCCACTGAGTCTTTAGAAAGAGGTTTGATCTTTCGAAGACCCCTATTGGAAGTAATTTAGAAGTGTCTTGTTAATTTTTCCATTAGGTGAGTATTTCGAAAGAGGTTTGATCTTTAAAAAATCCCTGATTATTAATCAAGGAATATTGAAAGATGTGTTCCTTTGATCTTTCAAAGAGCCCTAATGGTTCATCGATGCATATCAAAAGATGTCCCATTTTTTATCTTTTGAAGAGCCCCAATGGTTCATTAGGGAATATCAAAATAAGTGTTCCTTAAATATTTCAAAGAGCCTCAATGGTTCATTGGGGCATATCGAAAGATATGTTCCCTCAATATTTTAGTGAGCCTCAATGGTTCATCAAGGCATATCAAAATATGTCCCTTCAATCTTTCAGAAGGGCTCGATGAGGTTGAATTTTTAAGGGTAAGTCAAGGTGGTCTTAAAATAAAACTTAACAAGTTTCATGAGAAAAGGGTTAATGATCAGTGTAGTGGAACCCATTCAAATGGGATAAGGTAAATTCATTCGAAGGAAATAAAATTGCAATAAGGGATTTGAAGGGATATGAGCCATCTTAAAAGAAGAATATAAAGACACAAAAAGTATCCCCCCCTCAATAATCATACAAAGTGGGAACAAGATGTGATAGAGTGGTATAAGTGGTCATGTTACAATAGTATGGTTGTTACAAGTTAGAAATGTAAAGGATAGAGTGTGATAGAGTGAGTTAAAACATTGATATAGTATGGGCATGAAATAAATAATGAATAGAGATGTTATAATCCTATTTTGTTGACATTGTTAAGCTAATAGGGTGATTGTTGTACATAGTGCTCGTTGATTGCTAAGGTGGCTACTTCAAAGTGACAAAGTGAAATAGAGTCTTAGTCTTCTTGGACTAAGCATATTGTAATCATGGAAGATGCACAAATCTCCCACTATTATGAAGCAAATATCATGGGTGAAAATCTACATGGGAAAAATGAAAAGACTAAATCCAATGGACAAAGAAATCAAGAGAGCCCTCCAAACATTATAGAGACCGTGATAATATTGAGGGTAGAGCTTCAATGTTCTAGAGAATACAATATAAGGTTAATCGAGGATTGAAGAGAGTAGAACTAGTTGAACATTGTGATGTTGCAGAGTTTGACAGATATACAAAGATGAATGCATCATGGATAAAATTCAAAACATTACTAGTAGGAGTAAGGAAATCTCCAAGATTCATTCTTAAAATAGATCCTAAATCACTAAGGTAGGACCTCCAATGATGGGAATTACACAAAAATATATCCTTCCGATAATGAATCATCTACCTCTGAAGATTTGTTGAATATTTCAAAATCATCTTCTTCTAGAAGGGCTAGAAGAATAAGGCCTTTCACAAAAAACTTGCAAGGAGAATTCTGGAAAGAAAAACCACCTATTTTTTATGGAGAGTTAAAGTCTAGTTGGGAACCTGAGGCTTGGCTTCTTGGGATGAGTATTTTGATGTCCATGGATGCTCTAGAAACATGAAAGCTAGAGTGTCCATATTCAATTTGAATGGAAAAGTATCAATCTAGTGGGAACATATTAGAAAAGTTAAGAAAATCAACAAGAGGATGATTGTCTAGAAGTAGTTTAAGGAGTACTTTTAGTAAGTATCTCTTTTACAAGTATTGTATGATAAAATCAAACAATTTCATGGGCTAAATATGGGAGAAATGACCACAGATGAATATGTGAAAAAAAATCTTAGTACTTCTAATATATGTCAAGTACATTTGGGGTGACAAGGTAAATATCTAGCATCTCCTAAGTGGATTACCTCAAACCTATAGAGAAATAATTTAATTTGATGAACCATGTACCCTGGATGAGGACATTACAAAGGCTAAGTATTATTATGAGCAAAATAAATGTAAGCTAGAATTCCACAAGGCATGGAAGGATACGAAGAAGGAGAATCTTGACCAAAGAAAGAAGGGATTCAAGAACCAACCACTATAGAGTCAGGAGATCAACTAGCTAAATAGGTAGGAAAGGGACTAAGAGAGCCTATTCAATGTTGTGGATATGGAGAGTGTCTTGTGCTTATAAATTTTCCACATTAAAAAGAGAACATCATGCATGTTCATAACAGTCAAGAGTCACTAAAATTGTTTAGCATGTAGCAAGGACAATTCCTACGATCTATGTTGTATTGGAATATTTCCAAGAAAATCATTGGTCGACGGTGGTTGAGGTTGAAGGTAATATTGTTGAGCAATAAATTTTTATTTTGATTGATTCATGACCTAGTCATAGTTATGTTACTCCTAAAAGTGTTGAATCATATGCAATCAAGAAGTGCACCTATAGTAAGACGGAGCTAGTTCAATTAGCCACTAGAACCAAGAGGAAAATTAGTGAGTTGGTGATGAGATGTCCACTAGAGATTAAGGGACTCTTCATCCTAAAAAATTTGAACATTTTTACATTGGTTACTATGATGTCCTTATTAGTATGGACTGTTTGGAAGAAAATCAAGTTAATCTTGATTGCTACAACAAGACCTTTTATTGCACTATTGAATATGGAAGCTTGAGGACAATAAGAGGTATTTCTAAGGTCGTCTATATAAGACATATTTCATCCTTACAATTGAAGAAGTGATTTAGAAATGAGTGCCAATTTGTATTATATTCAACAAAGGATAAGGGTCTAAAAATTGAATACTATCTAGTATTGCAAGAGTTCAAAGGTGTATTCCCTAATGAGGTGTTGACATTGCCACTAGGAAGAGATACTAAATTCTAAATTGACCTTGTACCTAGGGTTGCACTAGTGTCTAAGGTTCCTTATAGGATGACCACCCAAGAGTTGATGAAGCTAAAAATGCAATTGTAGAAATTACTTGAGAGGAGATACAATCGACCAAGTGTGTCTCCATGGGAAGCACCATTTCTATTTGTGAAAAATAAACATGGAATTCTTAAATTGTGTATTGATTATAGGTATCTAAACAAAGTAACATCGAAGAATAGATATCCATTTCCCTGATTCGATGATTTATTTGACAAAATGAGAAGTGAAAAGGTATTCTAAAAAATTGATATAAGGTTAAGATATCATCAAGTTAAAATTAAGGAGGAAGGCATTCACAAGAGGACCTTTAGAATAAGGTATGCTCATTATCAGTTTGTAGTGGTGCCATTTAGTCTCACAAATGCACCAACTACATTCATGCGCCTTATGTATAGTGTCTTTTGCGATTTATTTTGCAATTGTTAAGAGAACACATGTTGCATGCAAAACTCAACAAATGTGACTTCTATAGGAAGTAGAATCACTATTAGGGTCACATTATTTTAGAAGGAGTATCTATGGGTTTCGAAAGGAGCGAGGCCTTAGTGAATTGGCCCACTCTCCCCAATGTAACATATGCAATATATTTCATGGGTCTTGATATTTACTATCAAGGATTCATCAAAATATTCTCTAATATTGCACATCCAATAATTTATTTTCAAAATAAAGGAAAGAATCTCAAATGGAAATAATTTATTTTGAATGAAGAAAGATGTTGTAGAATACATTGCAATATCTAAAGAATGTCAACAAGTCAAATATAAGAATCAACATCCATCAAGCCTATAGGATTTTAAGCACAAACCAAGATCCAGTTACAAGAGAAAAACTACACTAGCAAAATTGAAAGAAAAAGAAAGAAGAGAGAGTGAAATAACACTTAAAAATACAATATTATTGAAGAAACAATTTGAATTTCACTTGTATATTAATGCTTGACATGAGTACAATATATATATACTCTTTGGGGAGAAAAAAAATAATGCACATAAGGTTGGGGTTCCTTGTGCACACAATAGTTATATTTAGTCAATTCTTAACTATTCAATACCATGGGTCAATAGCATGGATAAATACCATGGGTCAATACAACGAATCACTAAGTGGTAAATGATAAGTTTGAATCCATTAATAATAAAGGAAATGTGCACTTCCTAAGGAGCTGAGTTATCCAGATCCAATGCACATTAGTTTTCTAGTCAATGCCATGTGTTAGACTTGCTATAAATAACATTGCTAAAAATAGGCAACCCTATAATTTTTAGGAATGGATAAAAATAGACATGGATGTCCCTTGAAAAGTGGAATGGTGTGCATGTACTCCAACACCGCCCATGAATCACAACCTGGGAGTAGGCATGATGTATGAGTCCTGACAAATTCAACCAAGTTAGCTACTCACGTACAAACAAATAACTAAAATAAAACTGAGGTAAAGAGGGAAAACCTCGTGGGAAGAACCNCCCCCCCCCCCCCCCCCTCAAAATGGAATGCAAACAAAGGAAATGATAACATGATCAATTTTTATGCAGTTATGTCCTTCACCCCAAGGAGACCCTGCAAGGCTGTAAATTCTTCATGATGAAGGTTTTTTCGAATATGTAGATGTCTGTATGGATTTGGTGAAGTGAATGCACCAGTGATAATCCCTTAGCTATCCACTTGCTCTAGTTGGATGGAAGAGTATCCATATCCCATGAGTGGTTCTCAATGAGAGAATTGTATTCCTTATTCATGGAATATTCCCAATAATGATTTCTTGCAACCTCTACATAGTACTGAGGATCATAGGAAAGAACCATATAAAAATGTGTGGGTAATAATGGATCAGTATCTATGAGGGCATGTCGAACAACCTCAAACTGAGATCTTGTTCTCCTTGGATTGGTAGGTTCACCCACTAGATCTCCAACGACTTGTTGGGTATGTTGTTCCCACCATGGTATAATATTTGGATCAGTAATAACATGTTCATGAACCTCTCGATCATATTTTTGAAATACGATATGAAACCTTATCCATATAACATGAAGAATCCTCCCTGAGATTGGATTTAGGAAGAGGCAGAGAAGCTACTGCAGGTTTCTCCTAGAATGCATGAAGGGGGGCTTCATCAAACTTCTCACTTCCTTCATGAACAATCTATTTGTGGAAGGATCCAATAACTTGTTCCTGAAATCTGAAATCCAAGTATCAGGTGAGGAAGAAATATCAATTATATCATGGCCCTTACCTAGATATTTTAATGGTTTTTCTTTGGGATTTTTATTGGCATTCTCTAGTATGCAATCTTTGAGATCATTATGTTTCCTGAAGAGAACCTTCAGTGGGGTCCATACTTCATCGAGAGTGGTAGATGATTCTACATGGAAGAGAAATTATGTAGAAATTGATAGTCATATTAGCGTGAATGGCATATCTTGTCTGTTGATAAATCGATCTTTTTCATCGATGGAATTAGGCTCTTCTTTGATTCCCATAGTGATCCGATAAATTCCTTTTCTTCTGAGGGGAAGGAGAAATTTAGGACTTCATTCAAAATAATTGAATGGGGTAAGAATTGTTGATGTATATGGTTGTTCCATTCTATTTGGGTTGTTCAATATTTTAAAAACCTGCAATATAATGTTAGTTTTCCTCACAATCCACTCTAGTGCTTTGATACCATGTAGGATTTTACGCAGAAGCGAAGATCTAGTAGCGAGAAAAAAACAACAGTAGCAAAATTGCAAGAAAAAGAGAGAAGAGAGAATGAAATAACACTTAAAATGATCCAGATTGGATCATTACATTATTTTTCATCTATCTCAATACTTTCTGGGTTGGAGGAATTAGCTTGCAGGGCCATTTCGACGGCTGGTCCAAATTCAGAAATTTGGGTCCAAAAAATCAACTGAAATCTTCTTGAGACATTTTGATGCATCAAATGACATCAATAACTTTCCAATGATGTAGATCATTCATCAATTAGAGTTTGTATGAGAAATTTATGCATCTCACAAGTTGACCTTTCATATTGATCACCATGGTGCGAGTGGATTCCACGTCAACATCCATTACTTAGATATGTGGGGCTAGCTATGTAGTGGATTTTCTAAGAACATTCTAAAAGGTCCAAAACCTTATCACAATTAAAGGTTGATGAAGTCAAAACCTTACCCCTATATGGTTATTGAGCTATGTTAAATACCGGTCCACTAGGAGAAGAAGGGGTTCTATTCTTTTGCATTATATCTTGTTCCATAGCTAAGAAAAACATCTAGCAATGGTATTTTGTGAGAATAACAGAGGAGATATTTTGGAGCAGGAGGTTTTTATTTTGGGTATTTGTGAGAAGTTGCGGGATCCATGAATCATCTTAAAGATAAGTTGCATAAAACCTGGCCATGACAGACGAGTTTGTTCATAATAACCCTCAAGATCCAGCAAAACAAATATTTGAGCAATTGGAAGTGCAAGTTGTCGACATCAGTCACAATATGAACCTCCTCATGGCGTCTCTAGCAAGAAATCTTAAACTGTTCGGATGTGATGGAGGCTCTAACTCAAAGAACAGATTAGAGGGGAAATTATAAGATCAGGAAGACTCAGGAAAGGAGCCGCAGAAAGAATCTGAGAAAGAGAAGTCGAGTTCAAGTGTCGTGAACCTGCAGAGTCCCTATTCAATATGGAAGCGGAAGTGGAAATAAATCCATACCAAGGTGAGATAGATGCATTAAAATTAAATAGTTGGTTGCAACAACTAGAAGTTTATTTTAGCATTCACCATATAGATGAAGGGCATAAAATTTCATTTTCTAGATTGAAGTTAGAGGGCCATACTTTAACCTAGTGGGAAAGCCACACAAAACACTTAGGTTGGAGAGTGATTCATTAATAACTAGATGGGAGGAATTCAAAGCCATCATCAAGTTACAATTCTACATTATTGGGTATGTAGAGGACTAATGGATCCGATGGCACTAATTTAGGTAGAGGTAGGGGCAGAGAGTACATGAGTACACCATTGAGTTTAGAAAGATGGCCATCATGTTGGGTATATCTCCCAAGAACCCAAATGTACTCTTCAAGTATCTGGGGGGGTTACATAGTCATCTATGAAAGTAGGTGATGCTCTTCAAGCAAAGGAAAGTGGATGAGGTGTGTGTCCAGACACAATACCTAGAAAACATCGGCCAAAAGAAGGGGAAACCAAGTGGTTTGAAGTATAAACAATGCCAAGAAGCTTACAAGGAGGGGAAGAAGAAGTGGAAAGGGGGAAAACATAAGAATATGGTGGAAACTACATATCAATACAAATATCCCAACAACCATTTTTTGTGGTGGGAAATCCCCCTACGGACTAGCATTTAGGGTTATATTATGCATGCAGATGAGATCGAAAGAATCCTACTTTATACCGTTGTCCCAGACCTAATCCCCATTTATTTTAAGCAAATACATGGTTAGATGAACATACCTTGTTTCGGGCATTCGATGTCGATCCTTCTTCACACTTTATCACTTGTTGGCAGCTCTCCTCCCAAGGCTAACCTATATACAAAACAAGAAACAAACTATACATGCATTTTACCTACAGATTAATGGGTTAGAGATTCAAACATATATTCAATAAACTATGAAGAACTCATATAGTGGGACGGGAAAAGCATTTCTTTATTAATTTTAATGAATCAACTTACAATGTCAAGACCGGCCACTGCTCTGCGAACCTGATCTTGGGCTCCTCTTCAACTGTCCTCCAACTTCTTTGCTCTGTATCTCTTCTTGCACAAGGATAGCTAAAGGGTTGGGACAATGGGAACGTGCAATTGGGTAGAATTTATTTACTATTATTCTCCTCTTCCAAATGGGACCCCTAACCCTTCTTTTATAGGATAGAAGAAGCTAGGTATTTGGACGAACCCTCGGCCATGCATGGATGGAAGGTTTAGTTAACTTACCCAAAGTTGTGTGTTCCATCGGCAACTTTCCTTTTTTCATGCTTTTGTAGGTACACGCAGGTTGTTTTGGGTCAGCTAGCATGTACACACATGCAGTAATGGAGTAGGGCACATGGGCCTTTATAAAAGAGGTTTTTAATAAGAGTTGTTCAGCAGTGCTTTGGCAAAAAAGGAATCTGAGATGGCCTGATGCCAGGTAAGCATGTCTGGTGCAAATTAGGGTTATAACAGATGCCCCCTAATGTGTGAGGTCAGAAGAGCATCTGATGGCTGAAATACATTACCAATCTTTATTGATGTGTCGAACAAGTGAGCCCAGGGACCAAGAACCGGGAGGCACCATCTACAAAATAACAAATGTCTCACCGAGGCGGGCATACCCATGCTCGGGATAAAATAGAATCATGGCTACCAATCAAATACACTGTATATCCATGTCAAATAACTATATAAAGTGTAGCCGTGAACAATACACAATGGAGCTACATCTCGAAATCATATAGAGTATCCATCTTCTAGAAGCTGATATGGCCTGATGGCTGGAGATGAGATCTTCATAGCTCAAGCAAAAACTTCAAAAAATCTTCAAAACTCGGGTAGGAGTGTAATATGAGTGTACGACTTTACTACCCATAGGTCTTCGATGGCTCGTCGGTCATGGACTAGATAATCGTGATGATCATACTGAAGGATTCATTGATTTCGAACAAGGACTTGATTGGACATTCAGGATGGTCGGGTATGAGGGCAAGAGATAAACTGCAGAGGGGTCGAATCAGGCTTGGTGACAAACTTCCCTTGGACAACAACATGACAAATGATGAGACTCAGGCAGCATGGCATTAACATAAGTTTACGAGGCAGGAGGCAATGCAAACTCTCCATATGTTTGGAAGAATAACCAAATGGAGGAGGACACAACTCTATGTAGCGAGAACAACTTCCTAAAGTCATATTACATCCCAGGGTTTGATGAACAAACAGACAGATGTGCTTTATCCAAGGGCGACTCATTATGCTGCTAATAAAGAAAATACTTTTCCCTTCCTCTTTTTGGGGTATATTTGATTTTTTTTTATCTTTTTCAATGATTTTGGAAAAAAGAATAAAAGAATTTTATGTTACAAAGGAGGATCAAGTGTCACAAACATACTAGTTCCAAGCACACAGAAAACAAGGATGCTCAGGGAAAAGGGACATATGTAAGAAAAGGACACTCGGGAAAAATCCCCCAGGGGCCAAAGGTGTCAAGACACAGAGGCAAAGTGCTATAGGGCTTATGTATGAGGCATGCTTCAGATGGTTCAATTGAGAGAAACATGGAGTCGGCGTTAGGCCAAAAACGCGGTTATGCAAATGCGATTAATAAAACATGCAATGGTAACGTCCTTCGATGTAAGTTTAACGAGCCCAGAGAAGGTAAGCTCAGTGGTTTTTCATATTTAGAGAGTCTGAAAAAATCTAAAAGGAGGCTCCATTGGGGTACCTTTTTTCGAAGATAGTCTGGTCAGTTCGAAAAAGGGGTAAACTAGCACCGACAAGACATCTATTCAAAACCATTTTAACGAGTGTGAGAAAGACAAGATCACTTGGCCATTTTTTCATTTTTAAGGAGTCTGAAAAAAACTTAACTATGGACTCCGTCAGGAATGTTCTTCTAGACCAGTTTAACGAGTGTGAGAAAATAAGGTCACTCAACGATCTTTTCAATTTTAGGGAGTCTGAAAAGAGCTTAACTATGGACTCCATGGGGGTTCATTTTTCGTAAATTTAGTCCCTCAGGCCCGAAAAAGGGTTAAAATGATACTTGAGAGTACTCTTCTAGAGAGCTGAAGTTCCATAGAGTATACCTTTGTTCGTATAGGTGACTGTTCGCACCGAAAAAGGGGTAAACTACCGTTGGACAGACGTGACTTCAAATTTCAATTTAATGAGCGTGAAAGGCAACAAGATCGCTCGACAATATTTTCATGTTTAGAGGGTCTGAAAAGGGCTTAAAAGAAGACCCGTTATATATTTTGGGAGTCTCGAGGGTGAGGTCAAGAGTGAAAAGGAATCATGCAAATGAGGCTCAAACTCATAATCAGGAAAAACAACAAGGACTCCCAAGCCTATACTGATTAGAGATAGCATGGATACCATAATGCAACTGGGATCTACCTAGGGCATCCATGTTCCGGTAAGCTCTACCACCAAGTCGCGACACTTCTAAAGAAGCTATGATGGTTCTGTGTCACAACCTAATGGGATCGATCCTATGGCAAAGGAAAAAGACAACAAGATACAAAAGTCATGGTAGAAACCTAACCTACATGCTCAAGTTGATCTTCGGAAACTTATTTTTCACAGATCGTTGAAAATTACCCAAAACTCCAAAAAACTATCCCGATACCCGATCATAACCCTCCCATGCAACTCCTGAATCACTCTAAATGGTTTTTGGTTTAAATAAAATGATAAGGGAGACCAAAAAAGTGACAAAAAGAGGCCAAAAAGTCTATAAATAGAAGCTGGCAGCTCATTATCACCATTGCTGATTTGGAAATTGACTCTGGAGCCAAAAAATCCCCTTTGTCAAAAGTGGTGATTCCAGGAGCTACAGTGGATGAAACAAACTTCTGTCTGGACCAAGTAAGTACAAACTCTCTTATCTTGCATTTTAAGTCTTTCTTTTTTCTTTAGGTTTCATTTTGGGGGGGGGGTTCGACCTTCAAAAGGTTGGCCCTAGGTCCACGCGGGTTGTCTCAAGACAGGCCGCATGTACATTCGAGCAGAGTAAACCCTGCACACACGTACACATGATTGTCAGTATTACAGCCCGCGTGGACCCCCTTTTTGAATGAAAAAAGATTAGAAAACAAGGGTTAACCCTCTTGAACCTTGGTGTTTTGCAGGATGTATGTCCACTGGAGAGAAAGAGAGCATGAAGAGGTTAGTGAGTTGGTCAGGGAAGACCCCAATGTTGTGGCTGCCTTGATGCAATGTGGGTTAATCAAGTTCTTCTTATGTCCTTTTATGCGGGCACAACCTAGGCTACTGAATGCCTTGGCTGACTACTGGCATCCGGATGCAGAGGCATTCATGTTAGAGGGGCAGTCACTGGTGCCCAGGACCAAGGAAATTTATTTTTTGACTGGCCTCTCCTGGAGAGGGGAACCAGTCAACTTTCGGACTTTTACTTTGGGGCCACATAACATAGCGGAATTGATAGGTATTTACTGTGCGGCTGACACAGACCGCTCAAGCTCCCAGGTGCCCATAAGCAAGATTAGTGACTTATCGCTACATGTGATAGTTTTGCTTATTGGGTGAATCATTGGTTCTGCGGCTTTGCATTAGGCATCTCGGGCACAGATGAACTGTGCATTCCAGTGCTTAAATGCATAATTTTTTTATTGGAGCACCACATTGTTAGAGTGTATGAAGAGGTAGTTGAAAAAATTCCGATTATAGACACAGAGGAACTTTAGGTTCGGGACCGTTCTATGCTCGTTCTTCTTTGAGAGAGTTCCGAGCTTTAGTCCTCGAGTAGTGGTACGAGGAAATCAGGCCTCTCTTCCTGCTATGTGTAGATGGGCAGTAATGCTGCCACGACAGGATGGTGGAAGGACTAATGAATCCCTTGATGATGATTTCTTTGCATGGCTATCGCGACAGATCCTAGTTATCGAGGATTACCCGTATGCAGGGATTGATTTTTTTAGGGATCCTGAGATACCAGTGCCTCCTGGTGAGGAGTGAGGAGAGATAGGTAAGTCTCCATCTTTGTAGTTTTTATTTTTATTTTATTTTTTTATTTTTTTTGTGAAGCATATGTAATTTTTATGTCGTTTTTGTTATATATCATTTTTTTTTATATACTAGAGTGTTTGATAGATATGTGTTTGTTGTGTGCATATGTGGGACCAGTGCGACCTGCTGACTATGCGAGGAACAGGCGTCGTCCTTGGCCAGGGGCCGCAACTGCCGCCTCCGGGGGACTAGCAGTAGCAAGAGATCTTCCGTCTGGGGAGGCTGAGAGGGTGTTGAGACGAGTCGAGCGGAACTTTACTGCGCTCACTCGCACGGTCCGTATGGAATAAATTGAGGATCTGCCACCATCCATGCAACCTCATGTAGTGGGGGCACCACGGACGTGGGTCTGATTATTTCAGTGTTTAGACAACGTTGTAGATCAGTACAATAGGGCACACAGGCCCTGACTTTAGTTAGGCTTTTCACGTGCCGAGAGCACTACTTGTATATATTTTTTGAGGGCATAAGCCCCTTGACTCATTACTAGTCATATTTTTGAGGCGCTTGCGTCCATCTGTGTACTTTGGTTACTTATGATATTATATATGGATTTTTATGTTTTTTCGTGGCTTATGGATCATTTTTGCAAAAAATGTATCTACATGTTTATGTGTATGTCTTTTCATATGTGTGAAAGATGCCAATCTAAAAGTTGATTATCTAGAGTATCTGTAATTTGATTTAATCTCCTAGGAACATGAAAATATGTAATATAATCAATGTTTCGGTCTAAGAGACGTACCCTAAGGAATCATCTGTGTAAAGTCGTATCATGAACATGGTCGATTCTATTTAACAGAGACACAACTAGCTGAGCGTCGAGATATACCCGGAGATGAGAGATACCAAATGACAAGGCGTCATGAAGCAACTCAATAACTGCACTATACTTGGCGACATTGTATGTGGTGTCACCTAAGTATATACCTCTGGAAGATAATAACCGGCCTTGAGGCGTAAAAATTACCCAAGCTGCGGAGGCAAGCCTCTGAGTGTGTCGTCTAGCACCGTCTGCGTACCTAATGAACATCTCGGATTCACTTGACATCTTCCACAGTGAAGAAAGATAACATCAACGACATGTCCATAACACTAAAAGAAACTAGAAAGAAATAGTACAAAGACTATACATATGTTACAAAAAGTTACCCATGGTGACCTTCCTATGAGTAATACTTCTTGAGGTAGAGTCCATTTCTAGGCTCTGCCAAAGCATTCCCTTCAAAGTCAACTAAACGATAAGAACCTTTCTTTATAACCTCTTTTATGATGAAAGGTCCAAACCACATGGATTTGAGTTTGCCTGCCCCCAGGCGGTCCTTATCTTGATCATAGACCAAGACAAGGTCGCCTTTAATGAAAATCTAAGGGCGAAGGGGACCTATCATACTGAGACTTGACTTTATGTTTGTGAGTCTTGTTGGCCAAGGCCGCATCATGACACTACTCATTGAGTTGCTCCAGGTATAATAATCGCTCTTCAAGTGGAGAAGTGTCTGGCAATAATTGTACTGCCAACTTTAGAGACGGAATTTGACATTCGATAGGAAAGACTGCCTCCAGCTCGTAAACGAGTTGGAAAGGTGAGAAACCAGTTGCAGTCTTAACAGACATTCGGTAAGCCCATAATGTCGATTATAACATCAAATGCCAATTTGACTTGGCTGAGTTGATCCTTCGTTGTAGAATGGTCTTAAGAGTTTTGTTCACAGCTTCCACCTGACCATTTTCTTGGGGGTAGTAGGGTGACGAATGTTCCTATCGTAACCCAAGCTTTGACGTTAACTCGGTCATCATCTGGTTTTGAAAGTGACTACCATGGTCAATGACAATCTCCCTTGGGATGTCGAACCTTGCTATTATCTGGTTGAATAAAAAGAGAGTTGCAGTCTCTCCATCATCTTTAAACATTGGCATAGCTTTGACCCACTTCATGAAGTAGTCTACGGCTACGATGATGTAACGATTCCCCCTTTTTGAAGGAGGGTTGCATGTAGTATAATCAATCCCCCACTTGGTGAAGGGACCAACTATGATGACAGGAAACATGGGAGCAGGATGTGCCCTCATCTTCCGAGAGAATATTTGGCACGGGTGTCACTTCTTGACCAATTCGATACAATCTTTGATAAGTGTCGGCCAGAAGTAACCTGCTTGTAGAATCTTTTGGGCTGTTGCCAACCTAGACAAATGACCGCCACAAGCTCCAGTATGGAAATTGTTAAGCATGATAATGGCTTATTCGTGAGTGAGACATCGGTGCAGGATGCAGTCTACACCTCTCTGATACAATGTATCATCGAGTATGAGATAATTCTTAGCCTGATGGCATATGCATCGATGCTCATCACGAGAAGCAAAGGTGGGGCACTTCAAAGTCTGGAGATAGATAAGTATATCTACATACCAGGGATCCGAAGAGGTGATAAAAAACATATCTCCTCTGATAGGCGACTCTTCGGGCACAAGTTCACCTGACTCAACCGAAAGTTCCAAAATAAGTTCTGCAAAGACCAGTGACTTTTTGGATTTTACTGAAACGAAATATAAGTCAAACTCCTGGAGGATGACTATCCATATACTGAAATAAAAGTGGTCTTGCGAAACAGAACATAATGACGGAACTGTTGAACATCATGGACTGTTGCCAACGTAATTTTTTCGATATGGGAATAATTGAGTTCCTATCCTACGAGGCCTCGGCTCAGGTAATAGATGACATATTCTGAGAACAAGTCATCTTCTTGAACTAAGACCATGCCAATCGTTGAATCTGTTGGAACCAGATATAATAAGAAATCCTTGTTATAGTTAGGTGACCGGAGCAGAGAGGCAGTTGTGAGGGCATGTTTCAACGTCGTGAAAGAGTGTTGAGCGGCATCGTCCCAATAAAAAGGAATGCCTTTCTTAAGTAATCACATAAAGCCCTTGGTGATCTCGGCATAGTTAGCGATGAAGCGTCCTAAAAAATTCGCCTTGCCCTGTAGACTCTGAAGTTGAAGGATTGTGCATGGGGGGGGGAAATGAATTATTGCCTCAACCTTGAGAGGATTGACCATGATCCCTGTTGTTGACACTATGAAACCTAACAAACTTCCTAATGTTACACAAAAGCTGCACTTGTTTGGATTCAAGCGAATCCGTAAGTAGCGACAACGCTCAAAGATAAGTCGGAGGTGTGTGGGATGATCTGTTCTCTTGCGAGATTGAGATGCTAAATCATCTAAATAGGGCTCGACTATATGCTTGAGGTCATGGAAAGAAAAAGACATGGCCCACTGAAAGGTGGCTCCATCATTTTTGAGACCAAAAGGCATCTTACGATACGTGAATGTACCCCATGGACAAATAAATGTTGTTGTGTGCTGGTCTTCGGGTTTGATTTGTATTTGGTTATATCCCGAAAAACCGTCCATGAAAGAGAAGGCCTCGCAACCCGCACATTCATCAATTATTTGGTCGATAAATGGTGTGGGAAAATTATCTTTGGGATAGGCCTTGTTCAAATCATGTAAGTTTGTACATACCTGAATTGTGCCTTGTTTTTTATTGATCGGCACAAGTTTTGACACCCATTGGGTCAAATGGATAGGATAGATAAAACCGGATTTTAGCAGTTTGTCAACCTCAACCTTAATGGTTGTTGCTTTCTTAGGGTTAACTAGACAAAGCTTCTGCCGGACAAGCTTGGCATCTGGATAAGTTTTGATTTCATGTTCAACTATTTTTGGATCGATGCCTGGCATTTCCTCGTACGGCCAGGCAAAAACGTCGCGGAATTCTTTAAAAATATCTGTGTAGATTTGAATCTCTTCGGGGGAGCAGTCAGCTCTGATGAAAACATTCTCCACGACACCAAGGTTTTGGGAGATATTGATCGGAAAGGTTTTAGCGATAGTTTCCATATTACCCTCAGCATAAACCTCGTGTGTAGCTAAGGGATTAATAGGACAAGACCTATCTCCTGTCATAGTCAAGGTGAATTCTCCGGCTTCAATTCTGCTTAACTCTGGGAGGAAGTATGATCTGTGATGAAGATATTCCCAGGGTTTGTCCGGACTATTCATTGCTTCAATGATAGCTTCATCAGAGGGCAAGACTAAGTCTAATGAATCGATGTCAGCGAGAGAACCCTGAGCCCAAATAGGCTCTAGAAGTGGATCAAACTCTTGTGCAGGAGTTGGATCAGTGTTGGCTGAAGCTTGCTGGACTAAAGAGTACGCTACTTTAGCTAGGGACAAGGGCATAGACATGCCCAGGTTCCTTGTCCCATCCATCGTGGCCGATGGGGAAGTAAGTATCCACGGATCGTCGAAGTAAGTCGTGTGGAATGACGAAACTTGAAAAATCTCAACCTTATGGTGATTGGATATAAACTTGATATCTCCTTGAGGGGGCGGGTAATCGAAGGTACCCATCAAATATGGGCACAAACCAACCCCTATGTTGACCACGCCTGGTTGAGGATTATCAATCATCGGGACCGTGGATGCCCCCAATGAAGGGTCAGGTCTGGAGAAAGACAATTGATCAATGGTCACAATCCGACCCTCATGTGGAAACAACAAGACCCAGAAAACTGTAGCAACCATAGCTTGCATAGCATAAGTCCAACTCCTCCCTAACAAGAGATTATAGTCGAGGGGCACATTGACTACTTCTACCTCGACACACACGGTCTTCCCTCCTAACTGCACGGGGAAAGAGGGAATGATACCATGTGGTCAGAACGAATGACTGTCGAAAGCAGTGAGGAGAGTAGGTGACGGAGACAAAATGGGTTGGCCAATGGCCTTCCAACATGACAATGACATAACACATGTCGAGGTGCCCTCATCAACCACCATGCGAAAGATATTTCGAGTAAAAGTTTTCGTGGGATAATCCACTACTATCTGAAACGCTATGTGATAAGGCAGACGAGGTTTTAAGTCAGTTGTATCCAGCATGATTATACCCAGATTACAAGTCTCGGTAGATCCTAAAGAGGTTAACAAGGCTTTCCTCTGGGAAGGGCAGCTTTGGAAGACCTCCAAAGCAAACATCGCACAAGGGGTTTGTGATAAATCTTCCACCACGGAATAGTTTTGGGCAGCCCTTGCGTTTGGGTTGTGAGAAGGGATGTGTGTCATTGTTTGCGTTTGGGTTGAATAGTTCTTGGTTGCGTTTGGGTTGAATAGTTCTTGGTTGCGTTTGGGTTGAATAGTTCTGCAAGCACAGAAGGGATGTGTGTCATTGTTTCGCCTAACATCTTCTCAATCTGTAGAGGAAGAGATGGGAGTTCGGCTTCTTTTCCCTTCTCATAAATGCTTGGTTTACTATAGTCATGCACTCTAGTCGATATAAAAGCATCACCCTTCACCATATATACATTCGTGGATGTGGGGTTGTTCGAAGATGGAGAGGGTCATTGGTTTCTCCCTTCTGTGCTTGCAGAGGCTTGGGTTAGATTTTTCCCATGTTGAAATGGATTGGTTAACACAGCAGGTTATT
The DNA here is from genome assembly GCA_009831015.1 of Picea engelmannii. Classification (NCBI taxonomy): domain Eukaryota; kingdom Viridiplantae; phylum Streptophyta; class Pinopsida; order Pinales; family Pinaceae; genus Picea; species Picea engelmannii. Next base: position 697,907 of record ML783363.1, on the reverse strand, counting down.
GCTACGTCACAAACTTTTGCGCTTCTGCAAGATGAGGACATAGATGGGTCAGGTGGTCTTCCACGCACAAGTTGCATGGATACCTCGCGTTCTGTTTCTCAGTGTTGTCCCCACCAGCATTTTCGGTAGGTTTTTTATCCCCCTTACCCTTCTTTCATTGTTTTTTCTTTCCTTCAGGCTACTGGGTGGCCTTTGGATTAGCCAATTGCACTGTGTGTACATCTGACGTTTTGGTAGGGGGAGCATCCAAAGCAGTAGTTTGGCTAGCCGCTATGTGTTGTATAGACAACTGTTGCAACTGCTTCATCAATTGCTCAACGGGCTTTGTTTGTGTTGAACCAACAATACCATCAGCATGTGGTCCATCTCTCTGTCTAGTTTTATCAAGTATTGAGTGTGGCACATCTAGAAAGATCTCATATAATAAACCGGACTGAGAATAGATTAGCTCAAGTTGTTGAGCTCTCATGATGGCCTCTTCTCCGGAAAATACTTCTAACGTCGCGACATCTTTGGATAATTGTGGGACCAAATACTTAAGGAACCACTCGAGCAGGAATGTTGGTGGGACTGGTACCTTAATTAAACTCTTTTGGCATCTCCATTCTTGGATATGATCAGAGATATGGTCTGCTTTTGTTTGTGAGAAATTGGCTAGTAATTCGGTGCCAGCGTCGTATCTCACAGGTAACTGGAAATGGTTTAGGAAATCCATCGCCAGTTCACCGAAGGAAGAGTATCTTGAGCGATCGAGCTTAATGTACCGTTTCACGACACTCCCAATGAGATTACGTTGAAAAAATCGCAACTATACGAAGTCGTCTTTCAAAAAGTTAGACGAGCACCAAAGATGGAAGGTAGTCACATGATCTCCTGGATCTTCGTTAGGCTTGGCTTCGAACTTTGCGATGTCCGAAGGAAACTTCATCGTCATAGGAGGCCAACACGGATCATGACATATAGGGTCATTCAACAACCTTATCAAGTCTGGCAAATGCAAGGTTGCCAGGAAGGGTAGTTTGGGTTGTTGGTGATAACCTGGGAAAAAGGGGCCTGGAGTTTCACTGGCACCAGGTTGCCAGGAAAAGTTCGGCTGCTGGCCTGGGTTCTGGTAAAAAGCATGGCCATGGCCAGCGTATGGATTTTGCATGTGAGGAGACATCATCAACTGATTTCCAAAATAGGACATAGATGGTTGGGCATGCATTACATTTGAAGGACTTTGGGAAGGGTTGCCCCATGTCAATCCCATGGGGATAGGCATAGTACTTTGTCCGGGGTTCGATTGATTGTGAAAAGAATTACCCCAGATCGACATTCCTAACGAGGGAATGGATCCCTACCAAGAATTCCAAGGCCCTGATGCAAAATAAGTTCCTGGGTGTGCCCCTTATGTAGGAATAGTACCCTGCATAGGAATAGGTTGTATGAAACCAGGATTTCCCCCAGTCAGGAAAGTAGCAGACGAGAAGGTGTTGTTACCAAATTCATCGAACAAAGAAAACGGTGTCAAACCTACCGGCATATTATGTGAAGGTGTTCCTTGACTCCCTGCTCCAAATAAACTATGGTGTGTAGGCGGCCTAGCAGAAGGCTGGTGAGTGCCACTGAGCGAAGGGGATGAAGGATGGATATGACCTCCTCCGTAAGGGAAAGCATTAAAGGGAGTGGAAGTGCCCCCCATGTCACCTTACAGAGGAGCGTTGGAGCTCCCTGCCCCTAGACCTGAAGTCTGTGAAGTGGAGTAGGAAAGTACAGGACTTGTACCTAAACTAGGCATCTCGTATGAGAATGGAGGGCCTATCGCACTTGGTTGGAAAGGGGTTGTGGCCGCTGCCAAAGACAGGATCGGACCACTGTGCGATGTAGAGGTGGTCAAGACCATGGTGGCTCAGACTGGTGATGGTGGGTTAGGAGGTGGAAACTCTCCTATGGTGACAACCATAGTGGGAATTGAAGAATTCCCAGAAGGAGTAACAACATTTGTTTCCATTATTGCATGCGACACTGTCTGGCACTCATAAGGATGAACCGGTATGATGGTGGGTGCCAAAAGATCAATGGTGGAGGTTTCAACTAGACCAAAAGCTTTTGCTCCAAGGTCTAAAAAGGTTGATTCCTCCGGATGTTGGTCGGGCACAATTTCTTGTGACCCGATCGCTTCAAAAGACCCTTGTTGGTCTAGCTTTCACCTTAGTGGTGGCGGGGGTGGCTCCAGTGTAACCGGCGGCAGGCCAAGAAGCCTTCGTGACCAGCGGAGCTCGTGATCCTCCACTATGTGAGAAGATCAAAGACACTCTAGGGCATTCTAGTCATTCAAAAACAACACACACTAAAAAAGTACCTATAAGATAAGACAGGCAAACACTAAATTAATTGGAAGAACAGTTACAACAACCAACACTAGAGAAACTTACCGGTGCAAGTGAAACTCAAACACGGAAGCACCCTCTGGGTATACTCTGCAAAGCGTGGCCTGATGTCTATCCTAGTTACCACAGTATACCCCTGCAGTCACCTGTGTATGTCCCTAAAAAAGATAGGCAACTAGGTTGTCAGGGCGTGAACAATCACCAGGCGAGCATAGTCGAAAGTCGAGTAGACCACAATGAGCAGGGTATCGAGCCCAAAACCTGTCAAGGGTATTGAGAGAAAGTGGTCTGGAAGATAACTAAGGACCTTGAACAAATTCGAGACTCACGAAGCTTCGTGGCAAATGAAATCGACGAAATCCCAAGACAAGCCCTCTATATGTGTTCTCCACTACGATTGGTCCAGCTTTGGAGGGGTTATCTCCGCTACCTTTCTGCACATGACCTCGTGTTTATCCCCTATGTTAGAGGGGGGTCCCAGATAACTTTCACGATACTGGACTTGAACACTCCCTAACTTAGACTCCAATGTTTTATTTTAATGGCCTTGAAGAGTTTCCTCTCCAACCTAATCCAAGGCCCTAATCCTGAACTAGTTGGTTAACCCTACAAACATAAAAGTCTTATGAATTTTAGATTTAGCATTAATTTTATGGCTTGTCTTATGTCAGAGGTTATGAAAGTGAAACTAGTGATGTTTGAAAGATGAAAGTAAAAAAAAGAAACAAAAAGCTGGAAACAAAAACCTTCACTTAATGCAAATTTTAAACAACTTTTCAAATTTTAAATTTTTTTCTAAGATCTTTGAACAGCAAACCCAAAGCAAGATTTCACTCGACTACGAACTACTTACAATCTAAGTAAACTGCCAAGAACTTATGAAAGAAAAGACTTTTCCCTGGTAACTAATGCCAAACAACATTTTTCAATCAATCAAAGGAATAAAAGATTTTTATTTATTTTTATTTGAATGCTCACAAAGCAAAAAGAAAAAATATCAACAAGTCAAAACCAAGAAAAAATTCTAGCCTAAGCGCAGCTCGCAAAGAATCTCTTTTAAAAATCACACACCAGTAACTTAAAAATGGAGTCTCACACTTGTCTAAAAACCCTTCAAAAGAAAATTTTCATGAAAACTTCTAAATGAAAAAGAAAGCTATGGTTGAGATCAAACCTAAGCTACTGACTGCTATGACAGAGACTCAAAAACCTGAGAGGTATAACTCTTCTCAAGGGAAAGGATGATTGCATCACCTTCAACAAAAACTATCCTCTATAAGCATACTGTTGGCAGTTTCACAGCAAGCATGTGCACGTGAGCTGTGTAGAGTCAGAGGGCATGTACACGCGTTCTGGCCTTATACAGGCCACGTGTATCTCTGAAACTCTGAGATAAATAAAAGACAACAATCTAAACCAAGTAGAGACCATTGATATTGAGAATCAGGATCTCTTGAAGGCTCAGACACTTTCTTTAACAACAAAAATAAAACAATGCAAGGAAAAATTCGTAGAACAAAAAAATATGAGATGAAACCTAAGCTATAGACTACAAACAACAAAGACTAGAAAGAGTTCCAGAAAACCCCTGAGAATGACTAATTCTGATAGGGAAGAGGATGACTGCCTCAAAAAATTTCTGGAATCATACACGCTATTGTTTCTTATTCAGCTAGCGTTTACACACGGGTTGTAAGAATGTAGGGCGCGGGTACACATGTGCAGACCTTATACAGACCACGTGTACCTCTATGGGTCTCGAGAAAAAAAAAATTACAGTCCAGCAAAGAAACAGAGATGACTGGTATGGAAGACCAGAATCTCTGTTAGCTCAGACTTTGCAGAAACTTCAAAAACAAAAAAGGAAACCAGTTTTTTTTTTTTTTTAAATACCCAAAAATATTCCTAGGAACCCTAGAGACTTCCCCAGTATGGTCGCCAATTCTATTGTGGTGGGAAATCCCCCCTACGAACAAGAATTTAGGTTTATATTATGCATGTACATGAGACCAAAAGAATCCTACTTTCTACCGTCGTCCTAGACCTAATCCCCATTTCTTTTAAGCAAATACATGGTTAGATGAACATACCTTGTTTTGGGCGTTCGATGTCGATCCTTCTTCATGCTTGATCACTTGTTGGCATCTCTCCTCCCAAGGCTGACCTGTATACAAAACAAGCAAGAAACTATACATGCATTTTACCTACAGATTAATGGGTTAGAGATTCAAACATATATTCAATAAACTATGAAGAACTCATATAGTGGGACGGGAAAAGCGTTTCTTTATTAATTTTAATGAATCAACTTACAATGTCGAGACTGGCCACTGCTCCGCGAACTTGATCCTGGGCTCCTCTTCAACTATGCTCCAACTTGTTTTCTCTGTATCTCTTCTTGCACAAGGATAGCTAAAGGGTTGGGACAATGGGAATGTGCAATTGGGTAGAATTTCTTTACTATTATTCTCCTCTTCCAAATGGGACACCTAACCCTTCTTTTATAGGCTAGAAGAAGCTAGGTATTTGGACGAACCCTCAACCATGCATGGCTGGAAGGTTTAGTTAACTTACCCAAAGTTGTGTGTTTCGTCGGCAACTTTCCTTTTTTTGTGCTTTTGTAGGTACACGTGGGCCGTTTGGGGTTAGATAGTGTGTACACACGTGCAGTAATGGAGTAGGGCATGTGAGCCTTTATAAAAGAGGTTTTTAAGAAGAGTTGTTCAGCAGTTCTTTGGAAAAAAAGGAATCTAAGATGGTCTGATGTCAGGTAAGCATGTCTAGTGCAAATTAGGGTTATAACACCATTGCAATCATTATAACATTGATTTCCACGCTGAGGAAAAATGTTGAAAACTACATCCAAATTTGAACCCAAAGAACTGTAAGAAGGAAGGAAAGAAAAATAATCTTTTAGCCACATATTCAAGAAATCAGGTTGAAAGTAGCTCATATGTGGATGAAAATATTATCTGCACATATGTGCAGAAGGAGGTGAATCTGAGTAGCCTTCATCACCAGGAAAAGAAGGATATGACCAAGCTCTTCCACATCAAGATTCAGGTCAAGATGACCAAGATAGATGCTTTGTTTGACTCTGGTTCACAAACTAATATCATAGAATTGGATCTGGTCAACAATCTTGTATTGGAGGTTCACAATCATCATAGCCCCTATCCATTGGGTTGGGTAAACAAGGATGCAAAGATAAAGGTAATGAAATAGTGTAATATTAAATTTTTTATAAGGGATAATTATATTGATGAAATGGAATTAGACGTAGTACCCCTTGACGTATGTATGCTTGATTCAGGAGCAGGTGCTAACATGATGTCTTTGAAGGTCATGGAGAAACTAGGCCTAAAGGCCACATGACCTTATAGGAATGTGTGTGGTTTTGAATCCAAGGCCATACCCACTCATTGGGTAGTTGAAAATGTTGAAGTATTCCTTGATAAATATCCTAAGAGAGTGATCCATATGGATATTGTGGTGGTGGATGTCCCTGATGTGTGGGGGATGCTTTTGTCCAGGAATTTTTCTGCAATGTTGGGAGGTACATTAGAGATGGATCTAACTTACATCAATGTACCTATGAAGGATGGAACAATAGAGCGCCTCCCAAATATGCCAATGGCAAAGGTCCATGTGCAAGAAATTGACAGATGTTGAAACTGGTGTGACACATGAGTTGCTCAAGGAAAACCTTCCTATATTTTCTCTAGAGGATTTTCCTTTCGCTTCAGAGGAAGATTTTGATGAGATACAATGGAAAAAAAGGGAAGAGTATCAGCAACTTCTAGATAAATACAAGGACAAGGAATTGGAACTGTTAAGTTATTAAAGAAAGGGGATGATGAGATATTGATCAGACCAACCCAACAAGAAATCTTCACGGCTGAATCCCACCCTCCTCCCTCGAAACAATATACTAGAGTTATACAAGAAACAACCAAGTTTAGAGAAATGGAGTATCAAGAGGGAGATACAGTTTGGATGTGGGACACAAAGAAAGGAGATCCTACTAATGTTAAAGGGAATGCACAGTTTTGGCTTGGACCTTTTATAATCAGAATGAAGTCAGTCAATGATGCCTACTATCTATCCACGTTGGAAGTAAAAAAACATCCATCACCAGCTAGTGGACGCCTCCTTAAACCCCATTATGGGGCAAAGACTTGAATTCACAGGTAAGTACAAGTAATTTAGGTAGGCATTTTTCATTCATTGTACATACCATTTGCATATCATGCTAATGTAGTGTAGTTCATTATGATTTCTTTCATTATGTGTATATGCATGTTTACTTTTATTGCATTGTATTATATATGAGCAAGGGGTGATATCACCACCCTGAAGATCATTGATTCATTTTGTTGAGATCTAGCAAATACAGGTCATGCCAGAGATGTTGAGGTTCTCATGCGCTCTATAGTGAGTACATGTCCTCAAGTTGGAGATAGATGTTATCCCTTATCCTAGGGATAACTAAGAAGATCATGTCTCGAGGCCCACAGGTCCTAGACATGGAATGTTGAGATCCAGACAACTTGAGCATTGCCCCGGAGGGCCCATATTTTCTTCAGTGCAACCCATATATTAGCAACAACATTATCCATCCCACCAGCTTGGTCCTGAAGTAGTAGTAAGTCTTGCTCCATGAGGTAATAAGTGTGGGTATCATGGTATGTGTCACTCTGATTTTTGAAGCACTTGAATATGTTGCAATGAACTCTCTTTCATTTCATAACGTTTTCTTGGACATTATGCTCTTTAACTTGTTCATACCTGGGAGGGTGAAAAAATTCCCTAGTAAGTTGGTTCTCCTTTAGGATGAGTTTCCACTGGGTGGGTCTATGAAAGGTCATCATCCATTCCCTCCATAATTACCACTTTCCATCATTATTCCTCTCATCTTCCCCTACATTTGTTCAAGCATGGGGTTTGCCACTCTAGGAAGGGTTGTACCTTGGATTGTGGGAAGAAGGGGCTAAAGGACTAGAGGGTAAAAGTAGCTGGCAAGAGTTAAAATCCAAAATGAAAGCTTTGATATGCTTCGACCAGAGATTCCTGAGCAAGCAATAAAAGGCTTCTCAGTAAGAAAAGGGGACTCATAAGATAAAACAAAACTCAAGGTACTAGTTTGTGAATGGGAGGTCTCATCATGAGTTGACCTATTAGGTCCATGGGCATGTAGCGGTATGAAACTACCATTTATATGGTCACCCAAATAGGGTATTGGCTCTTGGTGGCATAGAAAATATAAAGGGGGTCTCATCACGAGCCAACCTTCTCATTTCCATGAAATGATTGTGGGTAACACTGTCACCTTTGGTCACCACGCCACGACAGTGTCCCCCATATTTTCCCTTGAAAAAAAAAATACCAAAAGCAATAAGACTAAAAATAAGAGGCATTGAATGGGATAGGAAACAATGGAATCCATGATAAGGTGCATCTCACCCTCTACAGAGGCACCCACAGGCAAGACCTACATTTCCTTGTTATCACTGCACCCTTTGCCCAAAGGTTTCCCCTATGCCACTTCACACACAATTACATGACCTAGATTGGTTCTCACCTGGGAAACACCCCAAACTTGAGGAGAATTATCCCAATAGGACATCATGAGACCTTCTCCAAACCTGACTTATTAAATTGCATAACATCTTATATCATGTGTCTAGGTAAAGGGGGGTTTGATGCACATGTTTGGGTAATTTGATTATTAGATGTGATTGACATTGCTATGATACCTATGAATTATGATCTCGTGGAGGGTGTATTTTTTATTTTTGTAGGAATTTTCCTAGTGGACAAGTACATATGGGGGAATGAATAGGTTAGACCTCCATAGGGCTAAAAGCCCAACAGATGGATGTTGTGACCCCACCAGGGGGAAAGGAAAATTGGAGGCTTGCACCAGGAACAAAGGACGTTTCACCGGGTATACTCTGACAAACCTAGACCCAGGGGGGTTTTTCCTTTCCACTTGGACGTTGACCCTTGAGGGAACATGGCATCATCATGTTGACCTTGACGTCATCCAGAGATGGGGTTTGAAATTATGAGGGAATTTGTGTGCTTGTTGGCACGCATGGCATCATCTAGGGCCTTTGAAGGCCAAACGTCCTACTTCTAGAGCCCAACGTTCCATCTTGAGGTCTCAACGTTATCGTAGAAGGGCATGACGTCACCTCTAAAAGTGATTTTAGGGTTTAATTAATGACATTTATGTAAAAATTGGATTTTTTATGTAATTTGGCCATATCGGCCTTTTGATGACCTAATTTTAATTAAAGGTCATAGTTATTGTATAAATAAAGACAAATTTATCTCATTTTATCATCATCACTCATCACACAAGTGGTGAAGTCTGAAATTTGTGCCCTTTTCAAGGGTTATTGGCTGAAATTTTAGGCACACTTCTTGGAGGAGGCTATTTTTTGGTGGTTCTTAGCTATTTTCATGGTGGAGGATCTTCAACTAGGGTTTAAGCTTGATTATTCTTGGTGAAGTATGTAGAAAATCTGCATTTATTTATTGTGAATGAATTATTGTGGTAAATTTTACTTTTTCATGTCAAAGATTATAAAATTGCTTGCTTGAAACCCTAGGAGAAAGGCATAAGTTATTATCTTTTTCTCTATAATTTTCTACTTGTTTAAATTTCTCAAAGAGAACCATATCTAGAAGTATATACTAGAGCCTTACCATTGTATCACTCTAGTAACCCTACTTCATTGCCTATTGCATATTTTATTTCAAATTGTCTAAGGAAAGGAGAAATCGCTAGGGCCTAATTTTCCTTACTTTCTAGCAATTATCTCTAGGACTTGGATGTTTGAGGCCTTGGGTTACCAACACCTCTCTCTCTTATCTCCTTTGAATAAGTATGATCATTTCTATTTTCCTCTAAGAGTTTTGTTGTTATCATTGACTCCATTACCCTAAAAGGCACTAGTCTACTCACTACAAGTGATTGATTGATCAAACAACTTTCAAACCATCTTCCTTGAAGCATTTACTAACTTCTACTAACCCTAGATTATCCAAATTCACTAATTAACTTGTTGTTGCAAAATATTGCTACAGCCATCTAACAACAACAAATTGACCCTAAAAGTGACATGTTATGCTATCTAGACATTGCTAAAACTGCTTGTGACTATCTGATATCAATTTGCCTAGTTAAAGTTATTATTTCAAGTCTTTTCTCAAGCATTTTGAAGCATAATTATTGTGGTTGTTACAAATTCATCATTGTTGTTATAATTTGTTATACTGCTGCAATTTTATATCAGCTGGTCTATTTTCTAAGATTTCATTGTCTTATGAAGCATTAATATCAGTTTGGTACTTGGAAAGTGCCCTTTTTTCTCTTTGTTGTCTTGTTCTAGGAAGGTACACAATATTACTCTTTTGCTTCATCTCTAATAAGACACAAAGAACCTTTTGACTTGAGTGACTTGTGAGAAGGGAGGGACTTTCTTGTATCATTTTCCTTAGCCTTATCAAACCCTCAGGTTACTGGGGACGTCTCCCCTGAGGTACTGTGGCATGCTCCTAAATAGAAAGGGGTTTCCTATTAAGGTGATAGTGATAGGTCACCCCCTTGTTACGCCAATCTTGCATCTACTTTCTTTGGGATTTAGGAAAGTACAGATTGTGTGATAACAGGGTTCATTGTGCATGCACTAGTTAGATTTAGTCAATTCTTAACTATTCAATACCATGGGTCAATACCACTAGTCACTAAGTGGTAAATGATAAGTTTGACTCCATTAATAATAAAGGAAATGTGCACCTCCTAAGGAGATAAGTTATCCATGTCCAATGCACATTATTTTCCCAGTCAATGCCATATGTTAGACCTACGATAAATAGCACTACTAAAAATAGGCAACCCCCTAATTTTTAGGAATGGCTAAAATAGACATGGATGTCCCTTTAAAAATGGAATTTTGTGAGTGTACTCCAACAAATCCTGCTACAACCCTTGCCACTTCTGAAATGGAAATGGGAGGTGATAATAATGGACTTCGTTAAAAAAATTCCTAAGAAAATAAAGCAGCATGATGTCATCATGGTTGTAGTAGATAAGATGAGCAAGACTAAGCATTTTCTTCCTACAAAGTCAACTTATAAGGTAGAAAACATTGCAAACATGTTCATGAGAGAAATTTTTAGGTTGCATGGGATTCCTACTGTATTTGTATCAAATAGGGATTTGAAGTTTACTTCGAATTTTTAGGAAGGAATTTTTGAAGACTAGGGCACCAAGATGAATTTCAACATTTCTTACCATCCATAGATAGATGGGAGACCAAGATAATAAATCAATTACTTGAAGACATTTTTTGCATGTATGTGATTGGTAAACCATCCAAGTGGGGGGATTATTTACACCTTGTAAAATTTGCATATAATAATGGGCATAAATCATCATTGATAATGAGTCCATTTGAGGTTATTTATGGGAGAATATGTAATACTTTAGTTAGTTTGGATGCTTGGATAATAGAGTTGTACTTGGGTCAGAGAAACTAAAGGAAATGGAGTAGCAAGTTGCTAGAATCAAGGAGATTTTGAAGGTAGCACAGGATAGGCAAAAAACATTATGTAGATAATAACATGGTGCAAAAATAATTTAAATTTGGGGATCATGTTTACCTCAAAGCGAAACTAGGAAGAGTTTCTTGAATCTTTGAAGTTGTACCAAGTTGGCACCTCGCTATTGTGGGTCATTCGAGATATTAGATCGTGTAGGGTCAATTGTATATAAAATTCCATTTCCTATGAACATTAAAGCTCATGATATTTTCCCTCTTACTTTGCTCAACAAATATATACATGATCCTAATCATGTAATTGATTGGGTTGTGATCTAGGTGGAACCAAAGGGAGTGTCCTAGGAAAATAGTTTTTGCATCATTGACAGGAAAGAGACATTGCTCTGGAACCAAGCCATTAGATAGGTAAAGGTGCAATGGAAGAACTTTGATCCGACTGAGGCTACATGGGAGTTAGAGGATGCTATAAAAGTGGCATATCCAATTTTTCCTAATCATAAGTTACATCAAGGAAAACACAATTCCAAGGGTGGGAGGATGTAATATCCCAATTTTGACCCTTTGGATATTTTGGGTCAAATTGTAAATAAGTGGATATATTGACGAGAGTCAATTCATATGAATGACCCCATGTGTAAATGATATAAATGACATATATGAATTTTTAGTGTGGAGCTCAAAGCCAAGGCTTGGCTAGTGGATATCTTGATAAGAATTTCGATAAATATACTTTTGATATACCATGGGGTAGGCTTCTCATGGTATAATACTCAATACATGCAAATATCATTTCAAATTTTAATATAAAGGTCCAAGTTTGGCTACTAAGAGAAAGAGAGGGTATGCAATTCCACTAGAGGGAGAGAGGAAAAGAAGATCCAATGAAATGTTTCCTAAACTGCCAAAGTCTCCTAGATTTTATCTTTCCATTATGTGCCTTATTAAAACCCCTAACCACCAATCATTAAATGTAGGTGGTGGTCCATGAGGAAATCCACCTTCTAGAATTATGAGAACATGGGGTTTGAGTACAAGTTATGAAAAATGTAAGAGACTCTATCCTCATAGGAATTCGAACCATATATTTTCTTGTGCCCTCTCCCCATGCAAAATCGAATGGACCATTGTTGGCTCATTCTACCGTACACGGTTTACATTCTCTAATGAACTCATGCTACACATGAGCATTTTCATTTCCTATGAGTAACAAATCAAATCATTCTCCACAATTGTGCACCATTGAGTTTCAATGTTGCATTCTCATGATGGGGACTATGATTCAAACCCATAGATGGCTAAATTGAGCCAAGTAAGAAGAGTTTATGAACTTGAAAAGAGAGATGGAAAGTTGTAGAGGAGCATAGAGGTTGGGTTGGTATGAAAACATTCACATTCCCCATATATTGTTTCCAAATGAGTGTTCAAGAACCAAGGGATGACTCTATTGGGTTGATCCTAAAGGCAGATGGAAGATTGGACTCTTACTCACACTAAGAACACAAAGGAGGGAGAAGGATTTCCTAAGAGACTATTGAAAAAAGAAGAAAGTAGATCTAGTATGCTTGAGGGATTATTTAGCATATAAATGGTATATTCCCTGTGTTTTGTGAGGCAATAGAGAGGAGTGTCATGGTTGGGTTGGATAGAAGGTTACCTGGGGAGTTTTGTATTGGAAAAATTTGTTAAGCCAAAGAGAAACTAGGTTGGGTGAATGACCTAAGTGTCCATATCATGTTTCCTTCACCCTAGTGACCTCATAGCGCATATTTGGGATGGCATCGATAGACGTTTCCCATGGTTGGGTGGAAAATTGCTTGCCAAAAACTAGTTTCCTTGGACCAACATATTCAGAAGATATGTGTTCCATCTCTGCTATGATTTGTTGTATTAAATTCTTACTTATAATGCTAAATTTAAGTTGTGTTTGTTTATGTGTGAATTTAACACTAGAATTCATGAATGTATGATGATTGTATGCATGATTGTTGTGTTGTAAGCATGTCTTATGATTTAGACTGCCTTAGAGTTGACTTAGCTCAAATTACTCTTTCTGCATAGGGTTTTTTATTACATCGATAGGTTGTAAGCCTTTATAATTCAAAAAACCTTAGTGTAATTGTGTTTGAATGTTAGTAGCTTCATGTGTTGCATTTGAAGTTAGATAGCAATGGCCATATATTAGTTTAAATTGTTACTGATACTGATGTCAGGGTATTTTTTAAGGATTCAAATGTTATACCCATGTATAGTATTCTAGGCGACTATTTCAGTTTGAAAAATCATGCATATAGATATGTAGGTGAATGTTCAATTAAAAACATATAATTTACTATTAAAACTTGTAAATTGTTGGAGAATATTATCAGCTTAATCATATTTATGTAAAAAAAATTGTTGATTTCAACTTCATGAGACATCCTCCAGATCATTCTCCTCTAGACTGAGTTGAGACATTTGTGAGAGAGATCCCAAGTGTTGGGTGTGCCCATGTGATGGGTGTGCATCAGAATCTGGATTGAGTTGTTATGACGTGTGGTCTCTTGTCTACTCCTCTAGACTTAATTGAGATGACTTGAGATGGTCTCCTTCCTTGTACTCCTCTAGACTGAGTTGAGTTGGCTTGATATGGTCTCCTTCCTTGTACTCCTATGGACTTAGTTGAGTCGGCTTGAGATGGTTCTCCAGATGGTACTCCTTTGGACTCAGTTGAGTTAATCTATTGAGAGTGACATCCCTATGGTTGAGCACAGGTGGACGTGTCCCTAGTGGTTGAGCACTAGAGGATGAGAGAGATCCTTGCTATATTGTCTGAGAGTAATATTTTTTGTAACCCTAATTATGTTGTGAAGGGTACAAGTCGACCCCACCATGTGAAAGATAATCAATATTGTGAAAAGATTAATTATATTATTGAGTTAAAGAGGTCGACCCTATTGTGCCAATAGACACACCTTTTGTTGTGTCAAGTCTTGTATAAATAAGAGTGAATCCCCATTATCGATCACACTCACTCACTTGTATTCTCATTATTTCAGACCTACTTGTACGGCTGAAGTGCACATATTTCTAGGGCACAGGTTTCTAGTTTTTGTAAGCACCCTCTTGTGTGATAAGGTCCATGGTGTGGGGGACCTTCTCTTGAGAATATAGCAAATGATTGTTGGGCTTTTCCCTTGGTTGAGAAGAGTTTTCCCATGATACTTCTTGTGTTCTTGTGCATAGTTATTATTCTTGTGATCTTGGTTATTGTGGCACTTGTGTATGGTATTGTTGCATTGTTTATGGTTCAAGTACATGCTAAATTGAAATAAACTACATGTTCATGAGCTAAGCATTAAAATTCAAAAAAAAATAAGAAAAATTTTAACCAAACTGGTAAAACAAAAATTGTCAGAAAATGGCTAAAACATAGCCAATTGGTGAAATTTTGCCCCTAAAAATACCCTGATTAGTGTGGCCATAGGAAAAGAACCAATATGGAGTAGGCCCTTCGAGTCTATGAAGGATATTTGAAGCCTGTAGGTTTGGCATCGAGCAGGTAACTCTTTGTTTTGCTCAAAATGATAACTTTGAATGACAACCATTCGTCCTCGATGTTAAGTTTTGGAATACATAAATTAGAAGTGGCTTGGCTTTGCCATCAGGTCAGTCTTTTGAAGAGTCTCGATGGTTCATCGAGGCATATCAAAATATGCATTCCTCTTTTTATCATATTAAGTTGTCAAGGGTCGTAGGTCACAGCCATGAGCACAAATAAACACTTAGACCGGTCTAATATGGACTCAAATCAAGCGAGAAAGCAAGTTCAGTTTTCAACGGAGGAGATTCCATTCAAAGTTCATATTAGCGGCTCACGGGATTTCGAGAGTCCAAAATAGCGTGAAGTATAGTGCCAGAGAAAAAAGTCCCGAAGTGGCTGAAGTCCCGAAGAGGATCTCGGCCGTCCAATTCTGGAGGCCATGTGTCGTCAAATCCTTAACTCGGGAGGATTTGCTTGGGGAAAATAAAGTTTGAAGTTTGAAAAGTCTGAAGCTCGAATCACGAAGAAGCTCTCAATCGTCAATTCGAAAAGGGAATATCTAATCCATTGATCTAAAGAGGGAATATTTGATCCATTGATCATAAATCCTCGCCCAAGATCACAAGATCGACGGCCATAGTCCATTGCGGCGACGCGACGTGTTCGAGCGATAATTTTCTTGAGTGGTCCTGTAAATCAAACCATGGTTTGGAAAAAGTAATACGTGGAAAAAGGTGGTGGATTGCGGCCTCAAAAGTGGTGTGAACCCAAACCACCTTTGAGCGTCGTCGCAATCATGCGTTTATATGCCATCCTATTCGAGAGCATCATGTGGCCACCCCCTTGGAATTTAAGCCACATTTCAATCTCGATGCAGGTCGTTAATGAAAGTGAGAGAGGTGGTTGAAAACGTGTCTCACCACATAAATGGAAAACATGCAAAGAACGGTTGTAAAGGCAAATTGTCAATCTGAAGCTTCCTTATGGACAGATTTTCTTGTAAAGTGCATAACTACGCCTAGCGCGCATCTAACATGAGGGGGCCTACACAATCTGACAGAGCAGGCGCTGAATGAAAACATTAATGTGATGGTCTGATTACACTCCTGGTGGTTTCATCATTTTTAGTATATGTAGGCAGTTTTGATATTTTGTTAGGGTTGATGGTTGAGCAATGCTCCTGTATTGTAAGCTTTTGATGAAGAACACTGGTTCTTTGGTTATGTATTTGCTTTTTGAGACATATTGGTTAATCTAAGTCAGCTTTCTTACTCCATCTTATTTTCCTCTGATACTGATAGAGTTCATGATTGACTGATTCACATAGATTTTTATGATTGTATTATGATGAATGTTTGATTATAGTGTTGTTATAATTTCTTTGAGTTTATTTGAGATTTGAATTCAAGGGGATCTTACGTTTAATTTTTTCCTCCTTAGGCTGTTGGAAGACTCGATGTCCACATCAGACCTCTACACTCTCCTCACCAAAGTATTCCCTCTATTCACCCTTACTCCAACTTACTGACTGAAGTTGATTCCAGAGCTCAATTGCTTATGCATGCTAGTCCAAATTTCTGAGTTAAAATGATATCATCTTGAGTCTGCGCCCATTTGACCTCTTTAAAACCAACCTGTGACATAAAAATCTAATGGGTACTAGGCTTACCTCCAACGCAATCTGGAGGTGACTTATAGTGCTAACATTTATGGCGTCGTTGTCGGGGAATGAATTGAAGACCTTTCCCTGGGTAGAACGACAACGAACTTCTGATTCTGAAGGTGTATCAGATATCATAACCTTTGAAGATTGCGCTTGCACCTGGAAACTCCACTATTTCAATGCAGTTGTTTCTAGCTACACCTGAAGTTACCTGGGAGAACACAACGATCAGATCTGATATTTGACGATGAACAAATACCAGACACACTCATTTTTCATATCATTCACCTGGCAACTCCATGATTAAAGAATCGATTGGCGACTCCACTGGTTTGAAATGGACAAAATATTGGCTCGAAGGTTTGCTCCCTTAAATTTTTCTGTTGTTCCTAGTTTTCCTAATGTTGTTCCTACTCCAGACAAGTGGGTTGATTATTTGCCCATATTTAAAGAGAGTAAAGAGGACAACCCTGCTCAGCATCTCTGTGAGTTTCATGAACTCATGCATCAATGGGAGGTACATCATGAGGATGTATTTTTGAAGATGTTCATGTTCTCGTTAGCAGGAGATGCTAGTGAATGGTATCACTCTTTACCCCCTTCTAGCATCTCCTCCCTGGGAGAATTTCATGCATCTTTCAATAGGCATTGTCAAAAGTTATATTCCTCTGAGTTTATCTGTCATAATTGTTGTGAGGAATATAAATATTGTATTCAAGACATGGTTGTGTCTGATGGAAGATGCGAGGATGAAGACTGTGAAGATGAAGGAGATGCCTTGGGTGAGTTGGTGGAGTAGGTAAAAGCACTTTCTGTAGAATTAGAAAAACTGAAGGCAGAACGTGCTTGTTGCTCATTTGAAAGGGACACAGAGAGGTTTTCATTCCTAGGAGAAAATTTTCTTGCCCGCCCTGCTCATGATGGTGAGGTTGAGGATTGCATAGCCATAGAGGTAGCATATTTTGTCCCTGATGCACCCGTTGTCTCGGATTTAAATGAAGAAATAGTTGTTTATTCAGATGAAGAGCAGTAGATCCCTGCATCATATTTTGATGACTTAGGGAACAGCCAGCCTGTATATAATGGCTATGAATCAAATTCTGAGCTGGATATGAAGGAGTTCCAGTAGCATGCAACAGATCTGTTTCCTTTATACATTGAGGAAAAACATTGTATGGAAATCAACCATCCTGGGCCAGTAGAAGACCAAGAGCAGATCTTTCCCATGGGTCTTGTTTATGATAATTATGACTTTGATCCTTGGGAGAGCCATGAAGAAGGAGAGGAAGAGACAAAGGAGTCATTTATATCCTACCCAGATCCTATAAGTGAGAAAACATCACCTAGAATCCATCGGCCTACATCATCCTTTCACTCAAGTGTGCTTACCAAAGACATTCAACCAGGAGTGAGTAACTGTAAAGCAGAGCAGGCCTTCTGTTGTCAACTTCATGGATTTTGTCACTCATTCTATGAGCTCGTAAGGGAGTACATGGAGTTGATTTTCCTTCATATTTTGGAGCCACCCAACTTTATCCTGATTTCAACACTAGGAGGGAGGCTAAAAGATGCAATCGTTATGTTGTCATGATTACATTAGTTGTTATCAATCACTAACAGAGTAAGTGAGTTTCCAGTTAGGAAGACACTTGAATGGCTATGGTGGAAGTTTTCTTTCACCTAGCGCTTTGTAAAAATTAGTTAGTCTAGGAATGTACATAAATAAGCTCCTCTTGGAGCCCATGTGTTTTGTTTTCGTTTTTAGGATAGTGTGTTTGTCGGCTTTTATTTCTCACCAGGATGTTTTTTTAGCATGGCTCCATAACCCAAAAGCTAAGGCACTAGAAAGGCACGTTCTTGGTAGCTCACAGGGAGTATGCCATCCCCTGTGGAGCCAAATGTTATCACATTAAGTTGTCAAGGGTCATAGGTCGCATCCATGAGCACAAAGAAACACTTAGAGCATTATGATATGGACTCAAATCAAGCTAGTGAGCAAGTTCAGTTTTTAGCTGAGGAGATTCCATTCAAAGTTTAGATTAGCATCTCATGGGCTTTCGGGAGTCCAAAATTGTGCGAAGTATAGCACCATAGAAAAAGGTCTCGAAGTGGCCAAAGTCCCTAAGAGGATCTAGGCCATCTGATTCTGGAGGCCACGCCTCGTCAAATCCTTAACTACAGAGGATTTGCTTGGGGCAAATAAATTTTCAAGTTTGAAAAGTCCGAAGTCCGAATCGTGAAGTAGATCTCGGCTAATGATTCCAAAAGGGAAAATATGATCCATTGATATGAAGAGGGAATATTTGAGTTGTTGACCATAAATCCTCACCCAAGATCATAAGATCAGTGGCCACAATCCATTACGGGGACGCGACGTGCTAGGGCGATAATTTTCTTGAGAGGTCCCGCAATTGAAACCATGGTTTGGAAAAAGTAATACGTGGCAAAAGGTGGTGGATTGCGGGCTCAAAAGTGATGTGAACCCAAACCACCTTTGAGTGGCCCCGCAATCACGTGTTTATATGGCATCCTATATGAGAGCAGCGTGTGGCCAGCCCCTTGGCATTTAAGCCGTGTTTCAATCCCGATGCAGGTCGTTAATGAAAGTGGGAGAGGTGGTTGAAAACTCGTCTCACCACATAAATGGAAAACATGCAGAGAGCGGCCGTAAAGGCAGACTGTCAATTTGAAGCTTCCTTATGGACATATTTTCTTGTAAAGCACATAACTACGCCTGGCTCGCATATGACATGAGGGGGCCTACACAATCTGACAGAGCAAGCACCAACTGAAAATATTAATGTGGTGGTCTGATCACACTCCTGGTGGTTGCAACATTTTTAGTATATATAGGCAGTTTTGATATTTTGTTAGGGTCGATGGTTGAGCAGTGCTCTCGTATTGTAAACTTTTTATGAAGAACATTGGTTCTTTGGTTATGTATTTGTTTTTTGAGACATCTTGGTTAATCTAAGTCAACTTTCTTACTCCATCTTATTTACCTCTGATACTGAGAGAGTTCATGATTGACTGATTCACATGGATTGTTATGATTGTATTATGATGAATGTTTGATTACAGTGTTGTCATAATTTCTTTGAGTTTCTTTGAGATTTGAATTCAAGGGGATCTTGAGTTTAATTTTTTCCTCCTTAGGCTATTGGAAGACCTAATGTCCACAGCAAACCTCACTCTCCTCACCAAAGTCTTCCCTCTATTCACCCTTACTCCAACTTACTGACTGAAGTTGATTCCAGACCTCAATTGCTTATGCATGCTAGTCCAAATTTTTGAGTTAAAACAATATCATCTTGAGTCTGTGCCCATTTGACCTCTTTAAAACCAACCTATGACATAAAACTATGATGGCTATTGGGCTTACCTCCAACGCAATTTGGAGGTGACTTCTAGTGCTAACACCTCAGATCTTTTAAAGAGCCCCAATGGTTCATTGGGGCGATTCGAAAGATTTATTCTTCAAGTTTTTCAAAGAGTCTCGATGATTCATTAGGACATATATAAATATGAATTCCTTTTATGTTTCAAAGAGCCCCTATGGTTCATCAAAGCATAGTAAAATATGTCCCCTTTTTTTATCTTTTGAAGGGTTTTGATTGTTCAATGGGGCATATCAAAAGATTTGGTCCTTCCATATTTTGAAGAGCCTTGATGGTTCAATAAGGCATATTGAAAGACATGTTCCCTTAATCTTTCAAAGAGCCTTGATGTCATCAACGCACATCGAAAGATGTCCCTTCAATCTTTCAAAATGGCTCAACAATTTTGACTTTCAAAGGTTAAGTTAGTGTTTATCCCTAATATTGGCTCATTACCCCTTAATTAGGGCATATTACATTAGTAATGTTATTTCATTTATGTCGGCTTTATTCCATTAGTTGTAACTATACCTCCTAGTCTCCTATATATACCAAGGAGACATTTTCATTTGGAATCATCTTGTACTTGAACATTTATGTGGGGTAAAAGGAGGTTGCCCCCTCAAAGAGGCTTATTATCTGAAATTATCTCTTTTTCAAGGCGTTGAGTAATTATTCTAAGGTTTTTCTATGTTATATTGATATTTGGTTCTTAACATATGGTATCAGAGCTCAAGGTCTTAGGGTTTCGTTGCTACATCTAAGACACCATGGAATTTTCACTATAAATTTTTTTCTACAATGATTCAGAAGGAACAGCTTGGAGGATATTTATGAGATGGATCAAGGTACGTTGGGTTAAAAATTAAGGGCCTGAGGCCTTATACTTTTGGAGATATAGACTTTGTAAGATAGGGTTATGGAATCATCCTGAATTGAGTCATTGCAGACTTTTCTCTATAAAAAAATTTATGTAACGTTTCAGACCATGAAATCAGGAGGATATTCTTAGAAATTAGTAAGGTATCTGTGGTATCAATTTAAGGTTCTGGGTCATCGTAAATTTTTAGATACACCCTATGGAAGATAGGGTATCTAACTAGTCCTATTGACTAGTCTCAAGCATCTGTTCCAGGTAAAACAATCATAAATGCTTCCTAGACTATCCAAATTGACTGAGACTAGTTTCATTGGATAGTGGACAGACCGTAGTAGCTCGAGTACAAGTTTCAGAATTTTATATCGATTATTTTGTGTGGGGCACGCTATACAAGTGAGATCTCTTGGAAAGGCCAAAAATCAGCAAGTTGTGGGGAAGTTACCGTAAATTCCACTTGGCACATCAAATTTTTATCAGACCTATGGCATTGAAGAGAAGAAATATCAGAGACCTATAAAAAATAAAATTTCATACTTAGAAGGGCCAAAATTTTGGAGATACAATAAAAGGAAGATTGTCTAGCAGAACCACCTCAAAATCAAGGTTTAAAGTGATACTTCTACACCAAATAAGCCTCCAGACAATCCTACTTGGACTCTTGATGAAGATGAGGAAATGCGTAGGGACATTAATTATTTACAAAAGAAGACAGTAACAAAAGCTGAACTACAAGAGATGATGGATTCAACAGAAGCTAAGTTTGAGGCAATAAATACTAAGATGGACGCTTTAAAAGGGGAGATCATGGAAGGATTGAAAAAATCCCTAATAGAGAGGACACCTGAAAGTGAAAATGTATCCCATGAAATTCATGATGAGGACACAAGGAAGGTGAATCAAGATTGGAGAAACTCCAACTTTGGGTTGAAGACCAACCACATTCCTAAGATCGATATGAGGAAGTTTGATGGCAAGGACCCAATCACATGCATACTTCAAATTGAGCAATTCTTTGATCTACATAATGCGTCACATACACAAAAGGTACGAATTGCTTCTTTATATTTAGAACCCAATCAATTTGTATGGTATCGATGGCTTTGTTCTCGCAAATTACTTGTCACTTGGACAATTTTCACAGAAGAAAAGATAGCACACTATGAGGATACAAGGAGAAATACCTTCTTTAGCCAATTGATAAATCTCAATCAAAAGGGTTCAGTTACCGAGCACATTGAGAACTTCAAAAGATTGAATATAAAGGTAACATATATTCCAATTGAGCACTTTATTGATGTATTCATAGGAACTTTAAATGATAACATTCAACATGAGGTTCGCCTTTGGGAACCCAAATCATTGGAGAATGCATTTAAGGTGGCAAGAAATGTTGAAAGTAAAAATATGGCTATGGCTACTAGAA
>ML783363.1:622693-668517 GCA_009831015.1 Picea engelmannii | reverse complement strand
AAAGCATAAACCTTTTTCTTTTCTTTCCTCCAATTGTTGAGGTGTCAACCTTGTAGGTTGAGGTGTTTTAGAAGAAGGAACATTATTTTCTCGATAGATGTTAGGAGTGGTCCTTCTAGTAGCCATAGCCATATTTTTACTTTTAACATTTCTTGCCACCCTAAATGGATTCTCCAATGATTTGGGTTCCCAAAGGCAGACCTCATGTTGAATGTTATCCCTTAAAGTTCCTATGAATACATCAATGAGGTGCTCATCTGGAATATATGTTACCTTTATATTCAATCTTTGGAAGTTCTCAATGTTCTCTATAACTGAACCCTTTTGCTTGAGATTTATCAATTGGCTAAAGAAGGTATTTCTCCTTGTATCCTCATAGTGTGCTATCATTTCTTCCGTGAAAATTTTCCAAGTGACGAGTGATTTGCGGGAACAAAACCATCGATACCACACAAATTGATTGGGTTCTAAATATAAAGAAGCAATCCATACCTTTTGTGTATGTGGCACATTATGTAGATCAAAGAATTGCTCCATCTGAAGTATCCATGTGATTGGGTCCTTGCCATCAAACTTCCTCATATTGATCTTAAGAAAGTGGTTGATCTTCAACCCAAGGTTAGAGTTTCTCCATTATTGATTCATCTTCCTTGTGTCCTCATCATGAATTTCATGGGATACATTTTCACTTTCAAGTGTCCTCTCTATTAGGAAATTTTTCAATCCTTCCATGATCTCCCTTCTTAAACCATCCATCATAGTATCCATTATTTCCTCCAACTTAGCTTCCGTTGAGTCCATCATCCCTTGTAGTTCATCTTTTGTTACTGTCTTCTTTTGTAAATCATTTATGTCCTTACGCATTTCTTCACCTTCATCAAGAGTCCAAGTAGGACTATCTGGAGACTTATTTGGTGTAGAAGTTCTCTTTTTTGGTGGCATGTTGGCCAAGTATTACTTTAAACCTTGATTTTGAGGTGGTTCTGCTAGAAAATCTTTATTTTGTTGTATCTCCAAAATTTTGGCCCTTCTGGGTATGAAAAAATATTTTTGTAGTTCTATGATATTTCTTCTCTACAATGCCATAGGTCTAATCAAAATTGGATGTGCCAAGTGGAATTTATGGTAACTTCCCCACAACTTGTTGATTTTTTGCCTTTCCAGGAGATCTCACTTGTATAGAGTGCCCCACACAAAATAATTGATATACAATTCTGAAACTTGTACCAGCAATACTATAGATTGTCCACTATCCAATGCAACTGGTGTCACTCAATTGGACAATCGAGGAATAATATATGATTTTTAAACCCGGAACACCTTCTTGAGACTAGTCAATAGGACTAGTCAGATACCCTATATTCCATAGGGTGTATCTACAAATTTAAGATGACCCAGAAGCTGAAATTTTTATCACAGATACCTTAATAATTTTTGTGAATATCCTCCGGATTTCAGAGTCTAAAAAGGTACAAAAAAAAAATCATAGTGAAAATTCTGTGATGACGAAATTCAGGATGATTCCAGAACCCTATCTTACACAGGTTGTATCTCAGCCTCAGGAGCTGAAAATTGAACCCAACGTACCTCAATCCGTCTACTAAATATCCTCCAAGGGGTTCCTTCTAAAACGTCGTAGAAAAAAAAATTATAGCGAAAATGCCAAGGTGTCTCAGATGTAGCAGTGAAACCCCAAGACCTTGAGCTCTGATACCAAATGTGATGAACCAAATATCAAGATAGCATAGGAAAACCTCAGAATAAGTACTCAACACCTTGAAAAAGATAGAATTTCATATAATAAGTCTCTTTGAGGGGGAACCTCCTTATACACCACATAAATTTCCCAATACAAGATGATTCCAAATGAAAATGTCTCCTTGGTATATATAGGAGACTAGGAGGTACAATTGCAACTAATGGGCCCAAGCCGACATAAATAAAATAGCATTACTAATGTAATATTCCCCTATTAAGGGGTAATGTGTCACTATTTAGGGCTTAACACAAACATTGAAAGAATGACACAAACATTGCAGCGTTATGAAAAGACTAACACATAGAAAAATCTAAAACCACCAAAAAGACAACACATCTACCTAAGATAAAGTAGATAAAGATTTGAATACTACTTTTACTTATAGTTTTGTAATTGTATAACTTTGGTCTCTTTAGTGTCTTTTTTGGATGAAGAAGGCTCTAAACATTGGGGAAGATGTTAGAGATGGAAATATACATTTATCTATTCAAGTAGTCTATATAAGTGTATAAGTTAGGTTAATTTATTTAGATGTTAGTATGTTTGAACAATCGGGTTAGTTCACTGACTCAGCGAGTCAATCAACCAACCCATAATACTTATAACTAGTTTTCATGTATACTAGTAGAAGAGGACATTAACTCCTCAATTTTAAGGTTGGCAATTTTGGGGTTCACTTGATATAATAAAAATTATCGGTTGATGTTCATGTAATTGTTGCAAAGTAGCTAATTCTTGGGAAGCTTAATATAAATATAAATTGTTTCTCCACTGAATAATGTTTAAATGATTAATTATAATCAAATTAATTACTTGCTAAATAAAGTTATGTTGTCAAGTTATTTTATGGAAAAGGTAAGGACTACCTATATTCTATAATTCCATATTATATTTTTTTTCAGAGATTGTAATTAACATATTTTATTCAAAAATTAATTCACATATATTATTTATGAAAAAAAAATTTCAAACTATTTCTATAATAAAATATTATAAATAAATATATATCTAATTTGCACTATCAAAATTTTTTACAAACTATTTTTATAGTAGAATATTATAAATAGATATATATTTAATTTGCACTACCAAAATACTATATAACACAATATAATTAATCCACCACTTATGGTTCTTGATATATATTTATTTGCTATCAGTTGAACATGTTAAGTTTTTTATAATTCACAGCAAACAAAAATAAACCATTCCAAAATTGCCAGGTACAAATGTTATTCACTTTTCCACCACCCAAGCAGGCTATGGGCCTTCGTACAAAATTCTTAGGATATGGTCCTTTATACAAAATTGGCATATAGCTGCCACTTTGATATTCTCAAATTTTGAGGTAAGTTATGGCCTTCCATGTAAATTTGGCATCCCACTCTCACTTTTATATAATCCAAATAGAGTACAATCTTTTATATAAAATTGATATAGAGTTGTAACAGTGATATTTTCAAATTCAGAACATTATGACCTTTCATACAAAATTAACACAGAGCTGTTATGTTAATATGTTAAATGTAGAAACATTTCATTAAATTTTAATTGAACAAAAAACACTTAATAAAAATTTGAACTTAATTGTGTTACAAAATTGAAATTTGATCCAATCTTAAGTTCTTATTAGAATAAAAGGGAAGTGCAAATGTATTTCTAACATCATATACAGGATTTAAGCTTATACATATCAAGAAAAGCAGTATTGCAAGGCTGAAGGTTGTGCCTTTTAAGTGAAAGGCTTAAAAGGAATTGCAAAGCACCCTAGTGATATAAACAAGGTGCTCTACAGCCATGGTGTTAGAGATGTCTATGTGTAACCTTTATTTATAAAATAAAATGAAAGGAAAAACATTTTTTTTATTATTTTAAAGAAAAAATCTTCATAATTTAAATTTATGGTTTTATGTTTAGTTTAAATGCTCTATTTTTTGGATTTTTTTTGGTGATTTTTTTTGTTGATTCTATTAGAATTTGATGACAAATAATTGGATTTGGATTTGAGTGGCTGAGTTTGTATAATAAGAGTGTTCCAAAAGTTTTTCAGACATGCTGAATCCATTATACATTCAAAAATACAATTTAAAAAAAAATAACTATTTTATCTAAATTTACAGTAGAATGCGCAAAAAAAAAAAAAAAAACTAAAGCTTAGTCTTAGTATTGTCATTTCCGAGGCTATCTGGACTTCCATGGTATGATGCTCTGGAATTCACGCAGTCATCACAGGCGTTGAATGCTCTTTGCAGTATAACTAATAAGATGCAAAGCCTAAAACTCGATACGGTCATCGAAGAAGCTATGATTTACCTCTAGAGATTTCAGATTGAATGTCTACACTCACTTCAATGAGGAGAAGATTGTGATCATCTGTATTGAAATTGGAAAGCCTTCTACAGCCATTATATGAGGAATATGCAAGATCAGATAGAGGCAAAAAGATGGAATTCCACTAACATGATCTCCCTTTAGGTAAGCCCGTTGATGAATGTATTGGATCAACTTCCCACTACCTGTTCTTTTTGTTGTTGATGTTATTATGTGCTCCTGGTTGGTTAGGTTATTGGAGAAGTGGGGCAACGCCATTTGATAGAATCAACACAAGCAGTGGTAATAGAGATTTCAAAACCGATTCTATGCCCTAATTGAACCAGTTGAAGAGATGCGGCCCAATTGAACGAGTTGAAGAGAAAGAAGGTGGTACAAGGGCAATGACGCATGTAGTACATGAAGGGGATGAAGAAGGTGGATCCGTTCTTTTCAGGACTTCTTTATCTAGCAGTTGTTGATTTAACAGTTGTTACTCCTTGTTCTTCATACCCAAAATCAGCGCAGGAACCCCTTCATATGTGAGCACCATCCTTGGCCTCACGGAGCTTGCATGTAACTTACCAAGTGGAAGTGGAGGGATCTGCAACCTCAACTGCACCTCGCCTGGACTGCATCGATCTGTAGACTTCACCCAGCCTGGACTTCATTGATCTGCACTGTGCAATGTCAGCCAAGATCTGCAACCTCAACTGCACCTCGCCTGGACTGCATCGATCTGTAGACTTCATTGATCTGCAGTGTGCAATGTCAGCCTCCAAACTGGCCAATCAGAAATAGATAGAAATTTGTTTATTAAGATTATTTTTTGAGTTTTCACAAATATTTGAAAATAACAACTCACGACCAAGTACATTCACGACCAAGTACATTTAGTCCTATCACTTCCATATACTTGAAAAGAATAACTCACCACCAAGGTCCTTCAGTCACATCACTTCCATCTTAACAATCAAAAAATCATCGAGTGCACCTTCTACTATATTGATCTGCAACCTCAACTTCACCGGCCTTGACTTCATTGATCTGCAACTTTGTCCCATCACTTAAATCTAGACCAATAAAATAATCACCCAGCCTAGATTGCACCTTGCGTGGACTGCATTGATCTGCAACTTGGACTTCATTGATATGCAACCTCTATTGCATTGATTTGCAGTGTGCAGTGTGACTCTCCAAACTGGCCAATCAGAAATAAATAGAAATTTGTTTATTAAGATTATTTTTTAAGTTTTCACAAATATTTGAAAAGAACAACTCACCACAAGGATATTTAGTCCTATCACTTTTATATACTTGAAAAGAAATTTGTTTATTAAGATTATTTTTTAAGTTTTCACAAATATTTGAAAAGAACAACTCACCACAAGGATATTTAGTCCTATCACTTTTATATACTTGAAAAGAATAGAGTAAGTTAACTTGGGAGCAATCTTCCCTCCAGAGTTTAACTTTTCAGGTAAAAAAAGGGACTTGAATTTCGTCGGTTTCGCATGGATCAAAGTTCAATGCATTTCATAATCTTACCCTTGCGGTTTTGCCCCATTTTAAACCAATCCAGATGTTCAAAAAGTTCTAAAATGGCCAGAAATTTAAAAACATAACTCACCACCAAGGTCCTTAGGTGACATCACTTACATCTAAAATAACTCACCACCAAGGTCCTTAGGTGACATCACTTACATCTAAACCAATAAGAAAATCACCCCACTAGAGTGCACCTTCCACTGCATTGATTTGCAACCTCAACTTCTTCACCCTGCCTACTTCATTGGTCTACAACCTCGTCCTATCACTTCCATCTAAACCAATAAAAAATCACCCCACCTAGAGTGCATTGATCTGCAACCTCTATTGCATTGATGTTTGTTTTTCATGCATATCATTTTAAATTTTATGTAGATTTATAATTGTAGATTTTTTTTATGTTATATGTTAATTTCATTATCATAAATTTTCATGCTCACTACACTTTGACTATTCTATAATAAAAAATAACTCAAAACACACTCAACAAAAACATTAATAATTTAATCAACATTCTATAGTACTTGTATTTTTATTTTTTTTTGTTAGTTTGACTCAGGGTCATCTAAGCCGTCAAAATCAGCTGTCAAAATCACCCGGGGATCCCACCGAGCCTTAGCCACACCAACTCTTAAAATCACCCGGGGATCCCACCGAGCCTTAGCCACACCAACTCTTAACATGGCTGGATTTTTTGTCCCCGCAGGTTTCGAACCGGTGACTTTAACATCACGAAGTTCCCCGCAGGTTTCGAACCAGTGACTTTAACATCACGGAGTTCCTTAACAACACACTCTGTCACCGATTGTCCTACACCTTGGGGACTTAAAATTTGAAAGACATGGGGGTGGTCTTTGATCCACTTATGTGTGCACAGGTCACGATACCATTTAATATAGTATCTCTGGGTGCAACCACACGTTCGACCACTACCTCAAGGTGCCCTCGTGGCTTCAGGTTAGGCCCTCACGAGAATTAAACCTTGCCCAATGATGAAAAACTCCTCGCTTCCCACCATTGGATCCAACCCCTTTGGGCTATAGTAACTTGTATTATCAAAATGAAGCATTGTTGAATATTACATAGTACATATTGAACTGTACTCCAAATTTTTCTTTTAAAGAGTTGTCACTCCAGTGAAATATCTTAAATGCAACACCTTCATCTTCAAATTTTACAAAAGAAACATTTCAAATGCAACACCTTCATCCTCAAGGTGACTTCAAAATTGAGTATATCTCTAAATATGGCATCTCAGCAAATGGTTATAAGATCAAACAATATGGAACTCACGGAGCAACCCTTCTTACAACAACTTACAACAAGGTAAAACAAAAAGTGGTAACATCAACAATGAACACCAATTAGAATTCTTTATTTAAAATTTAAATGATAAATCCCTAAACCATAAAAACAACAATATCAATTTTATTAGCGAAACTCACCTTGTATTTTCCTATTCAAAACATCTAAATTACTACTATTTAAATAGCATAACACTTCGCCATCCATAGATCCAAAATTGTCAAAGATGTACATCCATGCAAAAATATATTTTAAATAAGAAATAATTTATAAGATAGACCATTTAGAATTTCTTGCACGTTACCATATTAACTAGAATTTACAGAATATTTATATTCTCTATATCCAATTTGACAACGTAGTGGAAAAATATTATGAAAGTATTAACCAACTAAATAATTTTCAACTCAATATAAAACAATGTTACCTCTTTTTTTTGCACTCTTTAAAAATTTAAATGATAAATCCCTAAACCATAAAAACAACAATATCAATTTTATTAGCCATACTCACCTTGTATTTTCATATTCAAATCATCAAAATTAATACTATTTAAATAATATAACACTTAGCCATCCATAAGTTCAAAATTGTTAAGGATGTACATCCCTGCAAAAATATATTTTAAATAAGAAATAATTTATAATGCAAAAATATATTTTAAATAAGAAATAATTTATAAGAGACCATTTAAAATTTCTTGCACGATTTATTGTTACCATATTAACTAGAATTTATAGCATATAAATATTTTGTTACCTCTTTGTTTGCACTCTGTTTATAATCACTAGAGTTGTAGATTGCAACTATATTTCATATTTCTTCAAGTAAAATATTCAACATACTAAAAAGCATCTTGGCATGAATCCTCCACTTTCAAAGAGTATGGAATACAAGGTAAAACAAAAAGTTGTAACAACAACAATGAACACCAATTAGAATTCTTTATTTAAAAATTTAAATGATAAATCCCTAAACCATAAAAACAACAATATCAATTTTATTAGCCAAACTCACCTTGTATTTTCCTATTCAAATCATCAAAATTACTACTATTTAAATAACATAACACTTAGCCATCCATAGGTTCAAAATTGTCAAAGATGAACATCCCTCCAAAAATATATTTTAAATAAGAAATAATTTATAAGAGACCATTTAGAATTTCTTGCATAGTTTATTGTTACCATATTAACTAGAATTTACAGAATATTTATATGCTCTATATCCAATTTGACAACATAGTGGAAAAATATTATGAAAGTATTAACCAACTAAATATTTTTCAACTCAATATAAAGCAGTGTTACCTCTGTTTTTGCACTCTGTTTAGACACTTGAGTTGTAGATTGCAACTATATTTCATATTTCTTCAAGTGAAATATTCAACATCTAAAAAGCATCTTGACATGAATCCTCCACTCACAACTCAAAGAGTATGGAACACATGATTATAAGCTCAAATAGTATAGAACACAGCGAGCAACCTTGCTTACAACAACATGAAAAGAAAAAAAATTGTAACAACGACAATGAACAATGATTAGATTTCTTTATTTAAAAAACTAAATGATAAGACACCTAAACCATTAAATCAACCATACCAATTTTATTAGTGACACCTAAACCATTAAATCAACCATACCAATTTTATTAGCAAAAGCATCCTTGTATTTTCCTATTTGAATCCTCAAAATGTCTATTATTTAAAGAATAGAAAACAAACCTATACGTCCTTGCAAAAATATATTTCAAATTATTTCAAATGAGAAATAAGTTATGAAAGACCATTTACAATTTACTGCAAAAAAAAATATATAAAATAAGTTCATGCATTATTAACTAGAATGTACAAAATATTTATATGCTCTATATCCAATTTGACAACATATAGTACAACCATAGCTTTGTTCAATCTAACATTAAAGATAATAGTGGAAAAAAAATATTATGAAAGTACTAACCAATTAAATATCTTTCAACTGAATATAAAGCATTGTTCCATTTTTTTGTTCACTCTGTTTATAACCACTTCAAAGTAAAAATTATGTGTATTAAAAAGCATATCGGCATGAATCCTCCACTCACATCTCAAAGAGCATGCAACATAGTCTGATTATAAGCTCAAATAATATGGAACACAACCAACACTCCTTCTTACAATAACCTGATAAAAAAAAAAAAAAACTGTAATAACAAGGAACAATTATTAGATTTATTTATTTAAAAAATTAAAAGATGGACCCCTAAATCATTAAAGCAAGGAGACCAATTTTATTATCCAAAGTGTCCTTGTATTTTCCTATTGAAATCATCAAAATTCCTACTATTTAAAGAATAGATCACTTACCCATCCATTGGCTCAAAATTGTCAAACCTCTACAAAAACATATTTTAAATAAGTTTATGCATTATTAACTAGAATTTACAAAATATTTATATGCCCTATATCCAATTTGACAACATATAGTATAGCTACAACTTTGGGCAATTCAATATTAAAGATAATAGTGGAAAAATATTATCAAAGTATTAACCAATTAAATATTTTTCAAGTGAATATAAAGCATCGTTACCTCTTTTTGTTCACTCTGTTTATAACCAAATTTCTTCAAGTGTAGATTGCAACTATACTTCATATTTCTTCAAGTCAAAAATTCAGAATACTGAAAAATATCTTGGCGTGAATCCTCCACTCAACATAACAAATAAGATTGCATACACATTAAAAATTACTTTGTAATATAACCACAAATCACTTCAAAGGACACAAAAAGCTAACTTTCCAAATCTCAAAGGTCAAGAAGTCTTTTTGATTTTGTATCTCTCCATAACCCATATACTACATTCCAATCCACATTAGATAATTCAAGCTCATTCAAAGATATTCTCATTAGTGCATCTAGTGTATCCAACCCTAGCCTTGATTTTCGAATGTCCTTGATGATGTTTTGTTTAGAAAATC
The DNA here is from genome assembly GCA_009831015.1 of Picea engelmannii. Classification (NCBI taxonomy): domain Eukaryota; kingdom Viridiplantae; phylum Streptophyta; class Pinopsida; order Pinales; family Pinaceae; genus Picea; species Picea engelmannii. The sequence continues at coordinate 658,630 of ML783363.1, read as the reverse complement.
CTCTTTCACAATCCACTGTACTTGCAGGAATAGTGAGTACAACTTGCCATAATTTCATCATATGAGGATAAGTTTTGTGCCATTGTTTTGTATTACGAAAGACCTTCCATGCTTCTTTCACACACCTAGGATTTATTTTTCCTAAGGTTTTTCCTTGTTTATTAGTCATAATTAGTCATTATCCAGTCTCCTAAATTTTAGGGGAGAATATTTCACCTAGAGAATATTCTCTTTCAGTTGACACTTCAGTCTGACTAGTTGACTTGAGTTTAGATGTTGCATTGGTTTTATCACCATGCAACATTGGGATCATCACCATGTTAATTCAACCTTGCCTTCGGATCATCACCAAACCGGTGCATTAGCCTTGATTCCCTGAGTTAACTCCTCACTACTCTTTGTTTAGTCAGTTAACTGAAGACTAGTTGACTAGTTAACTCAACTAGGTGGAAGTTCACTCTCGTAACTGCCTGAGAGACTAGACTAGGTGGCAGTTCACTCCTGTAACTACTGGTGTGTGTCCAGATCACTCTAGACCACCACTATGACGCATTGGTTCACCTCCGGTGCTCACTCATTGAGCTATACAGAGTATATCATGTGTAAATTATTCATTATTCACAATGGTTAATGATAATTCTTTCATTCTTTCTCTCCTTCTTCTTCTTTCTCCAATTCTCTTTGCAAATGTGTGTATTATTGTTTATCTAGATCTCTTATGTGCAGGTTCAACAAATTTACAATTGTGTTATCACATAAAGTTGTCTAAGGGTCGTAGGGCGACCCAATCCTTTCCTTGCACGAGTATCAGTCTCGATTTCAAAGCGCATCTTTTCAGAGCAACCCATTCCAGACTCGAATCAAGCAAACAGGCGAGTTCAGCTTCCAACGGCTGGGACTCCATGTGGAGTTTAGATCGGTGGTTCGCGGGTGTTCGAAATCCGAAAGTGCATGAAGTATAGTGTTATAGAAAAAGGTTTGAAGTCCCAAGGTCGAGCAAAGGTTAAATCTAGACCATAGATCTCATCGGGAGAGATCGACGGTGGGAAATTATCGCGGGAGTCGAGAGTTCAGAATATTGTTAAAGTTGTTCATCAAAGGTCCTAATTCTCGAAACCCGAAGTGAGTAGGAGTCGTCTGATCCAAAGGGACGTGTGGTGCCAGATCCGAGCTGCAAAGAAACTCACTTCGGGAAATTTGAAATGAGAGATGTGTAAAGCCCGAAGTGTCGAAGTGGCTGAAGCCCAAAGTTCCGAAGCGCTCAGAGGTGGAGCCCCAGGTCACAGCCCGAGGTCATATGGGGGGTGTGTCAGGGAAAAGAAACTAGCGCCCATTGCTTAGAGATTTCTTCAAAGCGGGCATCGAGAATTATGTGGTCTGGTGTTGTGAAAATATCCAAAGGGCGAAATCCTGAAGCGTCATATGGGATAAGCGCCAGGTCACAACCTGAAGTCACAAGCATGAAGGGGTGATAAAGAAGGAGCTTAGCACCTACAACGCCCATATTGGTCACAAAGGAAGATTTGCAGAGCCTCGAGGCGTCAGGATTGACTTGAAGAAGTCGTGGGCACCACCTGGAATCATTCATGGGTGTCAGGCCTCGTCCTAATCCCAATGAAGGAATTTATTGAAGATAGGGGAAGCAATTGAGACCTCGTCTCACCCCATAAATGGAAAGTGTTGCAGAGAGAAGCCATGAAGGCGGACTGTCCACCCGAAGCTTCCTCCTGGATGGATTTTCCTGTAAAATGCATAACTACACCTATATCGCATCTGACATGAGAAGGCTTGCACAATATGATAGAACGGGCATCGACTGGAAGCTTTGAATGCAAGGGCTCGATCACACTCCTAGTAGTTTCAACAATTCTAAGTATATATACTCAGTTTCGATATTTTGTTATGGTCGAATGGTTGAGCTAGGCTCCCTGATATTGTAATAATTTGATTGAGAACAACTAATTCTCTGGTTATGTATTTGTTTTTTAGACATCTTGGTTAATCTAAGTCATCTTTCTTACTTCATCTTATTTGCCTCTAATACTAAGAGAGTTCATGTTTGATTGATTCACATGGATTGTTGTAATTGTATTATGAAAAATGTTTGATTATAGTACTGTTATGATTTCTTTCAGCTTCCTTGAAATTTGAATCCAAGAGGACCTTGTGTTTAATTTTTTCCTCCTTAGGTTGTTGGAAAATCTAATGTTCATAGCAGACATCTACACCTTTCTCACTAAATATTCCTCCTACTCACCCTTACTCCAACTTACTGACTAAAGTTGATTCCAGACCTCAATTGCTTATGCATGCTAGTCCAGATTTATGAGTTAGAAAGCTATTATTATTGAGTTTTCTCCATTTGACCACTCAAAAATCAATTACCTGTGACATATAAACTGATGGGTACTAGGATTACCTTCAATGCAATCTGAAGGTGACTTCTAGTGCTAACATTTATGGCGTCGTTGTCGGGGAACGAATTGAACACATTTCCCTGGGATAGAACGACAAAGCTTACTAGTTCTGAAGGTGCATTAGAACTCAGTACATCAAAGATTGCAACTTGCACCTGGCGACTCCACTGTGTCGACTCCACTATTTCGGTTGTGACTACCTCTAGCACACCCGAGATGACCCAGAGAACTTTTTCGAAAAGGCTTTTAGCAACCTCTTTCTCAGCTTGAAATTTCCCTGGGAGATTGACAATGATCAGATCTAGTCTTTGATGGTGAACAAAGGCCAAACACATTCAGACTGCATATCATTCACCTGGCGAATCCATGATTAAAGGATCGATTGGCGACTCCACTGGTTCGAAATGGAAAAAATATTGGCTCGGAGGTATGCTCCTTTTAATTTCTCCTGTGTTCTTGGTTTTCCTAATGTTGTTCCTACTCCAAATGAATGGGGTGATTATTTTCCCATATTTAGAGAGCGTAAAGAGGACAACCCTGCTCAGCATCTCCTTGAGTTTCATGAACTCATGCATCAATGGGAAATACATCATGAGGATGTATTATTAAAGATGTTCATGATCTTGTTAGCAGGAGATGCTCGCACGTGGTACCACTCCTTACCCCCTGCTAGCATCTCCTCCATGGAGCAATTTTATGCGGCTTTCAATAGGCACTGTCAAAAGTTTTATTCCTCTGAGTTAATTTGTCATAGTTGTTGTGAGGAATATAAAGACCATGTTCAAGACATAACTGATTCTTATGAAATTTGTGAGGATGAGGGGTATACCTCTGAGGAGTTGATAAATCCGGTAAAATCACTTTCTGCAAGAATAGAGGAATTGGAGGCAGATTTTGCTTTCCACTCTTATGACGAAAATGGAGAGGATATTCTAGTCCTTGAAGAAGATGTTCTTGGCAGCCCTGCTTATGATAAGAAGTGATGTCAGATACTAACCAGGAACAAACAAATTTTGATGGATATCCCAGTGAAGACGACGAAGAGCATAGCTTTTCCATGGTTCACAATTATGATGATTATGAATCGGATCCTTGGGAGAGCCATGAAGGAGAAAAGGAAGAGTTAAATGGGCAATTTATCTCACGTCCAGAACCTATAAACAAGTAGGTATCACCTGGGATTAGCCAACCTACATCAATCCTCCACCCACTTGTACACTTTGAGAACATCAAACGACAAGTGAGCAATAATGAAAGAAATGAGGTAATTTCCAACCGGTTGAGCATGCCTAATTATGAATTTTGTGACCCTATGGGGTTATATATGGAGCTGTGTTTTCCCAAAGAATTGGAGCCTACAAAATTTTTCATATTATCATTATTTGGGGGTATAGTCAGTGTTCCAAACCATGTTTTCATTCTACTGTCATACTTCCCTAACCTTTTGTGGATCATCTGTAGTGAAGAAAATAATTATATCAACAGACAGTCTGGGTGGCTATGGCGGAAGTTTTCTTTCACCTAGCACTTTGTAAAAATCAGTTAGCTTAGGTTTGTACATAAATAAGCTCCTTCTGGAGCATGTGTGTTTTCTTTCTTTTTGTAAGTAGAGAAGTGTACATATTTCCCTGTTTTCTTCAGCGAAAGTTTTGAGCTAGACTCCATATCCCAACAACTAAGGCACTGGAACTGCGCGTTCTTGGCAGCTCACCGGGAGCATGCCATCCCCTGTGGAGCCAAATGTTATCACATAAAGTTGTCTAAGGTCTGCAGGGCGACCCAATCCTTTTCTTGCGTGGGTATCAGTCTCGATTTCAAAGTGCACCTTTTCAGAGTGACCCATTCCAAACTCGAATCAAGAAAATGGGCGAGTTCAGCTTCCAACGACTGGGATTCCATGTGGATTTTAGATTGGCGGTTTGCGGGTGTTCGGAATCTGAAAGTGCACGATGTATAGCGCCATAGAAAAAGGTCTGAAGTCCCAAGGTCGAGCAAAGGTTAAAACTGGACTGTAGATCTCATCAGGAGAGATCGACGGTGGAAAATTATCGCGGGAATCGAGAGTTCAGAATATTGTTAAAGTTGTTCGTCAAAGGTTTGAAGTCCCGAAACCTGAAGTGAGCAGGAGTCGCTTGATCCACAGGGACACGTGGTGCCAGATCCAAGCTGCAGAGAAAGTCACTTCGGGAAATTTGAAATGAGAGATGCGTAAAGCCCGAAGTTTTGAAGTGGATGAAGCCCAAAGTTCTGAAGCACTCAAAGGTGGAGCCTCAGGTCACAGCCCAAGGTCATATGGGGGGCATGCCTGGGAAAATAAACTAGCGCCCATTGCTTAGAGATTTCGTCAAAGAGGGAATCGAGAATTCTATGGTCTGGTGTTGTGAAAATATCCAAAGGGTGAAATCTCGAAGCGTCATATGGGATAAGCGCCAGGTCACAGCCCGAGGTCACAAGCATGAAGGGGTGATGAAGAAGGAGCTTAGCACCTACAGCGCCTATATTGGTCACAGGGGAAGATTTACAGAGCCTCGAGGTGTTAGGATTGACTTGAAGAAGTCGTGGGCACCGCCTGGAAGCATTCATGGGTGTCAGGCCTCGTCCTAATCCCAATGAAGGAAGTTATTGAAGATAGGGGTGGCAGTTGAGACCTCGTCTCACCCCATAAATGGAAATTGTTGCAGAGAGCAGCCATGAAGGCGGATTTTCCACTTGAAGCTTCCTCCTGGATGGATTTTCCTATAAAACGCATAATTGTGCTTGTCTCTCATCTGACATGAGAAGGCCTGCACAGTCTGACAGAGCGGGCGTCGACTGGAAGCTTTGAATGCAGGGGCCCGATCATGCTCCTGGTAGTTGCAGCAGTTATGATTATATATACTCAGTTTCGATATTTTGTTATGGTCAAATGGTTGAGCTAGGCTACCTAATATTGTAATATTTTAATTGAGAACAACTCGTTCTCTAGTTATGTATTTGTTTTTGAGATATCTTGGTTAATCCAAGTCAACTTTCTTACTCCATCTTATTTTCCTCTGATACTGAGAGAGTTCATGTTTGATTGATTCTAATGGATTGTTGTAACTGTATTATGATAAATGTTTGATTATAGTATTGTTATGATTTCTTTCAGCTTCCTTGAAATTTGAATCCAAGAGGACCTTGTGTTTAATTTTTTCCTCTTTAGGCTGCTGGAAAATATGATGTTCATAGCAGACCTCTACACCTTTCTCACTAAATCTTCCTCCTAGTCACCCTTACTCCAACTTACTGACTAAAGTTGATTCCAGACCTCAATTGCTTATGCATGCTAGTCCAGATTTTTGAGTTAGAACGCTATTATTATTGAGTTTTCTCCGTTTGACCACTCAAAACGCAATTACCTATGACATATAAACTGATGGGTACTTGGCTTACCTTCAATGCAATCTGAAGGTGACTTCTAGTGTTAACACATTGAAAAACCCTCACAAGCTAGATTTAATGAATCAACAAAAGGGTGCAGCTCTCTTTTACAAGATTTAACATAAAATAAAGGGACAAGTCCAACCTCCGTTGATATGGTATGTTGCAAATGTTGAAAGATTTTAAAAAGCCAACGCTCTGAATTTTTCTCAGGACTATGATGCTCTTCTAGGTAATAACAAGGACTGAACAATTTTGTTGCATTAAAAAGATGAAGATATGGGAATCATTCATTCAAAGAGTCTATGAGAGACTTAATATAACCTTTCGTGAGTTGTTGGCAGCTCTCTTGTGTGCCTTCAATACAAGGTTGCATGGTTCGTTTTCTTATACCACTATAATCAATGTCCATAGTTGGTATAGAAATGTATTGCAATTCATGTCTATCTATAACTACCCCTTCATCTTTAATTTCAATATATCCATATTGAGAATCACTTAAAAATTTTGCAAGATACGTTTTTCCTTCTACAAATGTTTCTTTTCTCAAAAATCATCTAGACAATGTACTTATAGTTACATCAAGAGCCAAGACAATAGTTGTAATATCTACATTTTCTTCTTGAAAATCCTTGTTCATCTTGTTCAATTCACCCAACACATCAGCCAAAATATGAAAAAAAAAATTAATGGAGTAAATTTGTGTCTTATCATACCATGATGAAGTTTTTTTTTTCATTTTTCCACAAAGTTAAAATCATTGGCATAAGCTTCACAAGCCTTATAATAACTTTTCCCCTCGATAGCCATCTCACTAAGTGTATTTGTAGAACATCAAGAACATCGATTTGCATAAACTTAAGCAAATCATTAGTTCCATTACTTCTCTTTGGTGAATTTTGAACCCATGAATACACTTTGTTTGCAATTTTTTCAACATATAATAACTCAGGTATTTTCTTAGAACAATTTGTTGCATCTAGAGACTCACAATGAGCTACACAATGAATTGTAATAAGGTTTGGAGTGTTTTTTTTTCAAAAATGAAACAAAAACATTTTCATGTCCAATCATTGTTGAAGCTCCATCTGTAGAAACAACTATCAAATTTGTATATTGAAGCTCTCTAACATTTATTAATTCACTAACACTGTCATTTATTGTTTTTCTTTTCCATCTATTACATTCTTGAGTTTCATAAACTATGAAATAGGTGGCCCAAGACCCTTTGAATCTAAATAAGTTGTATAAACAACGAGGTGTTGCTCTAAGTTGTGATCAGTGCTTTCATCAACCATTAATGAAAAGAAATGACTTTCCAACATATTTTTTGTCTAAATTTGCTCAAGATGTCTTGATATGCAATATATAAAATCATTTGCAGACTTATGATTTGTGTATGAAGAATAATCTTGAGACTTTGGCATATGCGGTGTTTTTGCATCCATGATAAATTTGCAAAGTTTTTCATACTTTAATAAATATAAATCTTCTTGGCGGACAAAATACGATATTTTCATTGTGGTAATCACTCTTTCCTTATTTTCATCTTCCATCCGCCTAATATGATATGGAATTGGCTTCATCTTTCTTTCTAATTCATTAATCCATCTTCCCTTAGCATCTTTATGTACCAGTGATATTTCGTGAGTAACAAGAGCATTATGTTGTAATATGGTACAACCATTCCCTAAACCCCATGGTCCACTCATCATATACTTCTCACAATAACTACATTTCATAGTGATTGTGTCATCATGCCTCACATAATTCAGTGAATCAAACTTATCTAACCATTCCATACGAAATTTTATTTTTGTTTGCCCTTCGATTTTCTCTTGATTGTTATCATCTTCTTCAACTTCGTATGTTTCTTTATCTAGATCATCCTCAAACAAACTTCCAAAAATTTCATGCAATTGTTGTTCCAATTGAGGATTATGGATTTCTTCACTTGAAGGATTTTGAGTCTTAGAAGTTTTCTCTTTTGTCCATCCATACATTTCTCCAATTGTAGCTTGCATTTTTCTTTTTTGAGACATATGTGAGAGTGTATCCACCTATATAAAAGAAATAGGTGAAACCCAAAAGTCAACTTAGGCATGTCCCAAAGAAAACCATATGTTTAGTTATACTTGTCTATAAAAAAAATTAAAAATATTTCTATTAGAAAATTTATAAACATAAGAATCAATACCTATTAAAATTTATGACTGTCAATATCTAAATTAAAATTTATTATTAATTATATATGTTGAAAAAAGACTTAAAGATATGCTTCCAAAAAAAACATATACCAAGACATATCCATTAAAATGGTTTTCGATATTATACCTAGATAGTTGTAGTCTATTGTAATGAATAAAAACCAATCCTTTAACTCTTTGTATATTCAATCAACTTGCTTCACATGAAAACAATTCAACATGAGAAATGACATTTCACCATAGAAAGAAACTAAGAGTTGAAAAATATTGCAGTCCACTAGAAGATATCCAATTGTATGCAAATATTAAAGATTATGTCCTCGTGTATGTATCAAGATTTTATTCCACTTGACACCCACTAAAGCTTGCATTTTTCCCAATTAATTAAATCATTTATTCTGGTAATTAGATACACAAGATATTCAAATCTTCCACAATCCACAATTTTGATATAAAACTATAACAGTGTGAAAAACCAAATATAAAATATATACAAGTTACAACTATTGTGTATAATGAGCTCTTGGTAGTTGCAATTTTATCCAAGGTATTTTTGTTGAAAATTGGTAGTGTGGGATATCCAACTACTTAGGATCCTACTATTTTTGTTTTATTTTCAAATATGGCTGAAGTCTAAAAGTTTATTTTTGTTTTATTTTCAAATATGGCTGAAGTCTAAAAGTTTATTTTTGTTTTATTACACAGTTGCAGTTCTTATATATATTTATGTGTATGTTGTAATTTGAAGCTAAAAAGAACTGGGAAATAAAACACACAAAGTATGTACATCCCACAACCAATGATTCTTGTCCTTTGTCTTGTCCTATCAACTATCAATAATAGGGGAGGAAGGGAAGTAAACCAAAACCAAGATCTAGGGAGGAGGTCAAGCATTATATAATATTTTGTTGCAAATTCTGACATGATGAAAATAATTCATAGTAACAGAGTGCATACCATGAGACTCCCCCCTATGATTGTTATCCATGGCCAATCAATTATTTTTTTTTCTAGTTGATTTCCTTTTCCTAGCAATTCTACTTCCAGCAATATCTCTTCTTAAGGGGCAACAGTTCCTTCTTGACTTCCCTGCGTGAATATAGTTTGTACGTTTACTCGAGGCCATAACCATAGGCCCATATTCTGCATTTGGATTAAATGGGCCTAGCAGCAAGATCTAGTCCTTTCTTAGGTTTCTTCCTTATGCTTGTTCTCTGTATTTTGATTTGAGGTGATGCAGACCCCTCCCTAGACCCTCAGGTCGGGATCCGCACAGGATCTTCTCCTTTCGGCCTGAGAGCTCGACTGGCTCTTCTATTTCCCTTTCGGGAAATCTACCCACAACAACACCTTGAGAAAATTTCCTCTTTTAATTCGGGATATTAGACTTCGCGATTTCGTGAATCCCTTGGTCGAGCGCCTTACCTCTTCGACCTCCGAAACCCGAAATGCCAACACTTAATCTTTTTCCTGATGTCAATTTCAGCTTTTCTCCTTTCACGATTTCGGGGGTTGCGATGTCGTGCAACTCTTCCCCTTGACTCCCGGAGTCCCGAAACTCGAATTACCAAAATCCTAAAATACCCCTTTTTAGGAGATCAACGACTGTGAACTCTCCCTTGATCCAACGGTTAGCGCAATTTCACGTACCGGGAGTTCGATATGCCAAAGCTCGAAATCTATGTCTTCTCCACCTTCCAGCCTCCGAACTTCCGAAATACCGAAATGGTATTTCTCCTCCTCTACTTTCGCAAACCTTGATAAGAAGTCTCCTACCCTTCCACGTGTCGCCTTCTCCTTGTTTCCACACACGAAAAATCTCCTTTTCATGTTTCGGGGAATTGATCAGCCAAGGAATTTGGCTTACACTTCGGACCTTTGAACCCCGAAATGCTGAAATGATTTGACGTCCCAATAAGTCGATATCAATGACCCTTATCTGCCTTGCAGCTCCCGCAGATCCTACGGCTCTCGCTATTTTGGGAATTCTCCTTGGAGAGCCTCAACCGTTCAAATTCCTTCTTCAAAAAAATCTCTGCTCTGAGTCACCTCATCGGTCCTCTTATCCTTGGCTTGGCCTCTACACGATGATTACAACCCCTCTTCTTCTCTTCAACACCTTGAAGATGCTAACTCTCCTGAGCTTTCCTTCGCCAACTCAATCTCCTATGAGATTTCTGCACGCACTCTTTACGGCACTTCCTCAAATACGTCTAAGTATTTGAGTTCTTTTGACTCTGTGCAACTCCTTGTGACAGTAGTCTTCAACCTTCTCCTGGGTTGGTGAGTTCTGAACTTCCAACCATCCTGCGCACACCTTGCACGGCTTATGTGCCTAACTTGCACTTCTACGGAAAATGAAAAACAACGGTATCCCTCCTGAGCTTTTAGAGATGAACTCTGAACCCGTCAACACACTCCTTGCGGACGCTCCACTGCACTCCTTGCAAGAACTTTTACTCAAGAAGAGAAACAATTGAAACTCATTTCCTCACTCTCTCAGACTTCAAATACTTAACATGAAATCATACATACATAGCATAAAAGAAAATGTACAATAGAAAGAGTAAAACAACCATAAGCATAACATTCAGCATGTGTACACAGAAAGTATTAGAACACCATGAGTCTGAATCAAAGCTTCATATATATTAATTTCAGAACTTCTATACATGGGTTCTTCTACACAACCCTCTGTTTATTTTCTCCTCTATGCTCTATTCCTTCTTGATAATGTTACAATGATACAAGATGAGGGTGTCTATAGTCATTTTTCCCTCCTACGTTCTAAACTATCTAATCTGCATTTAAACCTACCTACATACATTAATTATGCATAAATGTCTTCACCCACTACAGATGAGAAAAATCACTCAAGATCTGTTTACAATATCTACATATACTTCCTCTTAACTATTACATTAATGTTTCAAAACATTTCAAAAAATGTGCATTGGTGCTTTCTAGCTGTCTTCCGTCTTCGCGCTTGATTGCTGCTTACGATGCTCCTGCATCATACTCCCTCACTTGAAAATTTTCATGGACTCTTGTTCATGAGCTCTTTCACTGTCTGTCCATGCTTCTGAATTTTTGTTTCATTCTCCCAGCTGGCATCTTCAACTGGATGTCTCTTCCTGATCCGAAATCGGATCCAGAAGCCTGACAGGGCTTGAAAAATGCTCAAAAATGAAAGTGCTCGGACTGCGACGAAACCAGTGCCATTGCGTCCGTCTCGTCTTCCTGATTCCGGCGATATATTTACTTTGTCAAATGGGCTCCGTATGGAGAAGATATCGCGTTCTGTCCGATAAGTCAAACAGGCAAAAAAAAATTGCAGACTGTACAGTCCGTACAGTCTGACGTGGCAGGGTCGTACGACCGTACGATGATGTGTCAGGTGTTGACATGGAAAATTTTGATTGGCAATCATGGTCGAATGATATCGTGACACGTGGCGTTTTGTTGGTCAATGGTAAGGTGCCACGTGGCCCAATCATGGGTTGCCACGTGGCACCCCTTTATTGCTTTATGGTTGTTATGTAAAACTATTGGAGTCGTGGGGTTCGACCCCCGGACCTCCCCACCGCTTGAGCACCTTCGCAAAGACCGTCCGACCAACGGACTATCAATTGTGCCTTGTTATATATACCAATTCATATATATTTAAGTTTAAAGTTTGTAACCGTTGGTGGGGGGTCGGGTCGGGGCTTAGCCCCGGCCCGCGGTCGTTTGATTGCACATATGACCATAACACATATCGTATAGCTGATTGTTGGTGCGCGAGGTTTTTTTAAAACCAAGACCCGTGGTTCTATGCTATACACCATATGCCCACGACCGGAGTGGGGAGTTAATATGGTTGGCACGGTTGTAACTGTTGGCTCCTTTTTCCTATACGCGCGGTCATATGAACCCCTATACGCCCAGGTGCTAGGCGGTTAGGGGTTGGCGTGCCCTTAACCATCCTACGGTTGCGCCTGATGCTGGGTTTTCACGCTTTATATTGCGTGTGAGCCAGGTTCATTTGAGGGGGGTGCAATTTGTAGATGCAGAGACAGCAAGCTTGAAGGGGAAAACTTCTAGGAGGCCTAACTTCTTCGTTTTTTGACCGATTGAGGTGACGAAAGAGCCCAGACAGGGGTTTTTGGACGCTCTGAAGCCATTAGAGCAGTTAGAGCAGAGTTATACTGAAGGGAAACCAATCCAAAGCCATTTTGACGCAGAGAAGCTTTTGAGGAGGAGACACTGTCGGACCATTTCTGGGAGCTCCGGACGTCCGTTTTGCGTGCCATTTTCTTTGCAGGGTTCTAGAGATCTGGAAGAACATAACCAGATCATTCTTGTAGCCATTTGGAATTGCAGAGATGTACTTTTGAGCTTTTGAACAGAAATAAAGAAGCCTCCCCCACAGAGACAAAGGCTCGGAGACGTAGGCAAAGTTGTGACGAACTCCGTTATCAATCTGCGTGTTATGGTTTGTTGTCTATTATTTCATTTCAGATCTGCATATATGTATATGGCTGTCATAGTTCCTCTTCTTTCCTCATTCTTTCACTAAGTTTTCTCAAAATGGTTAATTAACGCATGCAAAATTAAAACTCAACCATAAGTCATTAAAAGATCCTACGGATCAAGTGGTATCAGAGCTAGTTGACGTTTGGATTTGAGTTTTGCATGTTAACCAGGGAAAAGCTACAGCGTGGTGAAGGCGAGCTTGTTGCAGAGAATCCATTAATTGGATTGAGAAAAACATCTTCTCACAGCGAGAATATGGCATCGAAAGAAGGGATTTCTCAAGATGGGAAAGAGTTCCGGAAAACATTCCTTGCTATGTCGGAGATGGTGAAAGTCTTGTACGAAGATTACTTGGAACAGAAGCGACCAGTTTTGGGTGATTCTTCAAAGGGAAAAAGTGAAGAGGAAGAGTATCATCCTCAGATTCCTCCTTCACCTCCATCAACACCTCCTTCTTCTCCTTCTTCTTCAAGTTCAAGTTCTAAATCTAGTGGAAAGAAAAATGTCCATAAGAATAAACATGAAATGCCATTGTTAAAACTTGATGTAAAATTTGAGTTGCCCATATATGATGGTGCAATAAATGCAGAAAAACTTGATAACTGGATCAGGCATATGGAGGTATATTGCATTGTGCGACAGATCAAGGATGAGGCCACACAAATCAAGTTGGCATCTTGAGACTTGCAGGTACAGCTCTTATCTGGTGGCAAAGCAAGATGCAAAAAGAAACACAAAATGTGGGTAATGTATTTCCATCATGGAAGGATTTCATTTATGCACTTAGGAAACAATTCTATCCTTTGGGTTATAAAGAAAAAGCAATAATTGAATGGCAATCTTTAAAACTAAGAAAAGGACAAACAGTTCAAGAATACACCGATGGATTTTGAAAAATGGCATTAATGTTAGATATTCCTTTGCAAACACAAGAAACCCTTATGAAGTATATAGGAGGTTTACCTGCGCATATTAGAAACATTGTTTTCATGTTTGGACCCACTAACCTTGATGAGGTTTCTGTTCAAGCTACGTATATTGAAGCAGGGAAAGCAGGTGTGTCAGGAGAATCGTCGTCTTCGAGGAAAGAGGACAAGAGGAAAAGGCATGGCAATGGCAAGAATGCAAGTGTAGTGACAAAGAAGGAAGGAAATCCCTCTTGCAAGCATTGCAAGAAAGAGGGTCATGATGAGGAAAAATGTTGGCAGTTGCATCCTGAGAAGAGGCCAAAGTGGTTTAAAGAAAAGAAGGGAATGCAAACAGTGGAAACGACATCAAAACCCATAGACTTGGGATCGGATTCAGGTGATGAGTCAAAGATTTCATTGGTTGGTATGACAGGTAAAAATGGTGAAGAGATTGATTGTAGAAGCAACTTGTTTCATATAAGGNTAATCATGCGACACACTAAGATAGACACATTAATCGACAGTGGATCTCAATCTAATCTAATCTCAGAAGAATTGGTTAAGCAATTGGAGTTAAAAACACAAACTCATCATAAGCCTTACACACTTAAATGGATAAGCAATCATCATCAGATGCACATAACAAAACAGTGCACAATCAAATTTGCAATTTCATCTAAGTATGTGGACGAAGTAACTTGTGATGTTGTGTCATTAAGAGAATGTGGAATGATCTTAGGTAGTCCATACTTATTTGATCGTAAGGCAATCTTCTACAGGACAAAGAATCAATATCAATTCACTAAAGTAGGTCATGATTATGTGGTTCATGCTCATCGTGTTAAAGCAAATAAAACACTTCAAACAATGGAACAATTAACGAATGCAGTGCAAGCATGCAACAAATCAATAATTGTTTCAAATGAAGTAATTGACCTTAAGCAAGAACAAAATATGGTTGTTGAATGGAAAATCAATCATAAGTTGCTTCAAGATAAGCTCATGTCGTGCAGATATCTAAAGTATATCAGCTCATTTGCAGTTGTCTTTTTGATACTGTCATTAGCAATGTTTTCTACATGGATGATAGTGGCTTCAGGAAGATGTAACAGGGTTCAAATGGCTAACAATATACTGTCAGTGGTCATGATTGTGTTACAGTTGATCTTGATGAGACAGGTGCACAGGACAGAGTTCAGAGACAGAGAGAAAGCCGGGTGGCCTATCCCGAGCTTGTTGACTGGTCAGTAACCTTTTGGGGACCAAAAGGTTTTATTGTGGGGAGGTATGATCCGAAATCGGATCCAGAAGCCTGACAGGGCTTGAAAAATGCTCAAAACTGAAAGTTCTCGGAATGCGACGAAACTAGTTCCATTGCGTCCGTCTCGTCTTCCTGATTCCGGCGGTATATTTACTTTGTCAAACGGGCTCTGTATGGAGAAGATATCGCGTTTTGTCCGATAAGTCAAACAGGTAAAAAAAAATTGCTGACTGTACAGTCCGTACAGTCTGACGTGGAAGGGTCGTACGACCGTACGATGATGTGTCAGGTGTTGATGTGGCAGAGTTTGATTGGCAGGCATGGTCGAATGATATCGTGACACGTGGTGTTTTGTTGGTCAATGGTAAGGTGCCACGTGGCCCAATCATGGGTTGCTATGTGGCACCCCTTTATTGGTTTATGGTTGTTATGTAAAACTATTGGAGTCGTGGGGTTCGACCCCTGGACCTCCCCACCGCTTGAGCGCCTTCGCAAAGACCATCCGACCAACGGACTATCAATTGTGCCTTTTTATATATACCAATTCATATATATTTAAGTTTAAAGTTTGTAACCGTTGGCGGGGGGTCGGGCCGGGGCTTAGCCCCGGCCCGTGGTCGTTTGATTGCACATATGACCATAACACATATCGTATAGCCGATTGTTGGTGCGCGGGGTTTTTTTAAAACCAAGACCCGTGGTTCTATTCTATACACCATATGCCCATGACCGGAGCGGGGAGTTAATATGGTTGGCACGGTTGTAACCGTTGGCTCCTTTTTCCTATACGCGCGGTCATATGAACCCCTATACGCCTAGGAGCTAGGCGGTTAGGGGCTGGCGCGCCCTTAACCGTCCTACGGTTTGCACCATTGGCACGGTTGCGCCCGGTGCTGGGTTTTCACGCTTTATATTGCGTGTGAGCCAGGTTCATTTGAGGGGGGTGCAATTTGTAGATGCAGAGACAACAAGCTTGAAGGGGAAGACTTCCAGGAGGCCTAACTTCTTCGTTTTTCGATCGATTGAGGTGTCGAAAGAGCCCAGACAGGGTTTTTTGGATGCTCTGAAGCCATTAGAGCAGTCAGAGCAGAGTTATACTGAAGGGAAACCAAGCCAAAGCCATTTTGACGTAGAGAAGCTTTTGAGGAGGAGACACTATCGGACCATTTATGGGAGCTCCGGACGTCCGTTTTGCGTGCCATTTTCTTTACAGGGTTCTAGAGATCTGGAAGAACATGACCATATCATTCTTGTAGCCATTTGGCATTGCAGCAATGTACTTTTGATCTTTTGAACAGAAATAAAGAAGCCTCCCCCACAGAGACAAAGGCCCGGAGACGTAGGCAAAGTTGTGTCGAACTCCGTTATCAATCTGTGTGTTATGGTTTGTTGTCTATTATTTCATTTCAGATCTGCATATATGTATATGGCTGTCATAGTTCCTCTTCTTTCCTCATTCTTTCACTAAGTTTTCTCAAAATGGTTAATTAACGCATGCAAAATCAAAACTCAACCATAAGTCATTAAAAGATCCTACGGATCACTTCCATTTGACCAAGTATTCGAAATATTCTTTTCTCCTGGTCTTCTTGTTGACTCTCTTGTCAAGTATGCTTTCCATCTGTGGCTTTTCAACTACAAGCATTTGTTTAGTCCACTGAGCTTTTGTTTACAACTTTTGTTTGCCCATCTGTCTGAGGATGATATGCAGAGCTAAATGACAAACTCATCCCTAGCTTCTTCCATAAATTCCTCCAGAAATGTCCGACGAACTTGGTGTCTCGATATGAAACAATACTCCTTGGTAAGCCGTGAAGTCTGACAACTTCTTTGAAAAACAGGTTCGCGATATGAGTCGCGTCACTGGTTTTCTGACATGGTATAAAGTGTGTCATTTTAGAAAATATGTCTACCACCACAAAGATTGAATCAAACCCTCTTTGCGTTCTTGGCAGCCCTAACACAAAATCCATGCTCACTGCATCCCACGACCTCTCTAGTATGGGTAACGGTTGATATAACCCTGTGTTCTGTTTTTTTCCCTTTGTGTGCTGACAAATTATGCATCTGTCCACAAATCTTTTGACATTTGTCCTCATCCCTGGCCAAACATATGAGCCATTTAATTTCGAGAACGTTTTATCATGACCGAAATGTCCGGCCAATCCTCCACTGTGTTTTTCTTTCAGCAGATTCTCCCTCATGGAGCATTTCGGAATACATAATTGATTGTCTCTGAATAATAATCCATCCTGGATTATATATTCAATCCATTGACTTCTATCTCTGAGAATTGGATTCTCAGATGCCTCATACGCCTCTTTGAAATCTGGATCATCTTTGTCCATGTCCTTGAGGTTATCAAAACCCAATGTCTTGACTCTAAATTCCTGCATCAGTAGACATTTCCTACTCAAAGCATCAGCAACTTTGTTAGCAGTTCCAGAAATATGTTTAATTACAAAAGTAAAATTCTGCATATATTCAACCCATTTCGCATGCTTTTGGTTCAACTTTTCCTGTTGAGTCACGAATTGTAAAGCATGATTATCACTGTACAAAACGAACTCTTTAGGAACCAAATAGTGCCTCCACTTCTTCAGTGCTTGTATGACCACATAAAACTCTTTGTCATATGTGGAGTACTTAACCCTTGCATCATTCAGTTTCTCACTGAAGTATGTGACTGGTCTGTCATCTTGGCTCAAGACTGCTCCAATTGCAAATCCACTAGCATCACATTTGACCTGAAACGTCCTGTTGAAATCTGGCAACACCAAAATCGGTTGTTCAGTAATTTTCTTTTTCAACAAATTGAAACTTTTCTCTGCTTCTTCCGTCCAGTGAAAAGATTTATGTCTTTTCTTCACTGTGTCCATCATCGGTGTGCTAATTCCACTGAAATTTCTGATAAATTTTCTGTAGAAACTAGCCAATCCATGAACACTTCTAACTTCAAATATACTCTTTCGCGATGGCCAATTCTTAATCACCTCAACTTTATCTGGATCCATTTTTAGCTTATTCGCAGAGATAACAAATCCTAAATAAATGAGCTCTATCTTCATGAATGATGATTTCTTCATATTTATCAGCAACTTCTCTTGCTGTAATCTCTTCATCACTATAGCCAAATGCTTCAAGTGCTTTGTTTCTGTCCTACTGAAAATCAGTATGTCGTCAAGGTACACAATGACTAATTTTCCAATGAAATCCTTCAAGACTTCATTCATCAACCTCATGAAAGTACTAGGCACGTTTGTTAAGTCAAATGGCATAACAAGCCATTCATACAGCCCTTCATTTGTCTTGAATGTTGTCTTCCATTCATCACCTTCTCTCATACGAATCTGATGATATCCACTTTTCAAATCAATCTTCGAAAAGAATTTTGCCCCACTCAAACAATCCATCAAATCATCCATCATTGGCAATGGAAATCTATACCTGATGGTAATCTTGTTAATTTCCCTTGAGTCTGTACACATTCTCCAACCTCCATCTTTCTTTGGACTGAGCACTGTTGGAACAGCGCATGGACTCAAGCTTTCTCTAACCAATCCCTTGTCCATTAAGTCTTGGACCTGTCTCTTGACCTCTTCATTCTCCTGCGATGTCAATCTATACGTTGCTTTGTTTGGTAAACTAGCCCTAGGTATAAGATCGATGTGATGACTTATACTTCTGATCGGTGGCAACAAACGAGGTAATTCGTCCACTACTATATCAACAAACTCTTCTAGTAGCTGTTGGATTTCCTCTGGTAAATCATCCACCCTTGTACTGGTTAAAACAATTCTAGGCTTCCTGACCACAATGAATTGTGTTTCTTCCTTCTTCTTAACCTCCTTAAGAAGTTCCTTCCCACTCATGAGAAGTACAGTGTTGCTTACCTCTGTTGTGACTTCTTTATCCTTAATTGGCAACAACATGTGAGTTCTCCCATTCTTTTCCAGGGTGTATGTGTTCTTTCTCCCATCATGAATCACATTCTTGTCATATTGCCACGGTCTACCCAGCAATAGATGACAAACATCCATGGGAATGACATCACATAGTATTTCATCCTTATATCCTCCTATTTTAATTTCAACTAAACATTGTTTATTGACATTTACCTGATGTCCTTTTTGTAGCCATGAAACTCTGTATGGGCTTGGATGTTCAATAGTCTCCAGCTCCATCTTTTCTACCATCTCTGTAGAAACGAGATTGTATGTGCTACCATTGTCCACGATAACTTTGCATACCCTGTCTTTGGTCTTGCAAGCAGTCTGAAAAAGTCTATTCCTTTGGACTGGATTTTCTACTTCCTTCTCTAGCGTTAAGAGAACTTTTCTCATCATCAGTGATCTTCCACCTTCATCATCTTCTGCCTCAATGTTCCATCTCTGTGCTTCGGCAATGTGAGTTTCCCCTCCTTCTTTCTTCTTATCTGGACATTCATACGACTTATGTCCATTCTTTCCACATGTGAAGCATTTTACTACTCCACCTCTGCCTCTTCCTCTTCCTCTAGCACGAGGAAAAGTGTTGTTATCAGCATACTATCCTCTCTATTCATCATACTGCCCTCTCTATGAGCTTCCACCTCTCTTAGTTTGAGGTTGAGGTTTCTTCCACTCTTCTTTAGGTTTCTGACCCCTATCTTGGACAATTTCCTTGCCTCTGGGCTGACTTCTGCCTCGACCTCTTTGACCTTGCTTTCGCCTCAGCTTCTCTTCAGCCTTCAAAGCCATCTGATAAGCATCTTCCACCATTTGGATGGTCATCATTCTCATCTCATCTTGGATGTCATATCTCAGACCATTCATATACCTGGAAACCTTTTCATCATTACTTTCGTGATGACCTGCCCTGATGTTTAGCTTGTAGAACTCTTCAGTGTACTCTTTCACTGACATCAACTTCTGTCTCAGATTCTGCATTCTCCGAAATAGAGTGATTTGGTAATCCTTGGGTATGAATTTTGCTTTCATCTTCGCAATCATTCTATCCCAACTCTTGATTTTCTGCTTGCCTTTGCAACGTCTATCAGCCTGTAGTTCATCCCACCACAATGTTGCATGCCCTTTAAGTCTTGTGACAGCATGTTTGACCTTCTTGTCTTCCTCGACATCTTCATAGTCAAAATACTTATCCAAAGCTCTAATCCAGTCTAGAAGCTCTTCAACATCCAGGTTTCCCTCATATACTGGAATGTCCATTTTTTCCCTGGCACCTATCCTTGCAACAGCCCTGAATAGGCGTTCTTCTGTTGCAACTTCTTCTCGTCCATGTCCAGCTTCATCTTCACTTTCAGACTCACTGATATCTCCAGCACCGACTATGCGCCTCTGTGTTGTCTCCATGGCATCCATCCTGGCACGTAGTTCACGCATCTCTCTTGCCCCTAACGGCTCAGGTAATTGCCTACCCCTCCTTCTTGTCATTTCCCTTTCCTCTGGTGGATCAGGTGTTTGCCTGTCTCTTCTTCTCGGTGGCATGGCTGTAAAACTCCTTTTTTCCCTGCTAGAGAAAGCAAAGAAAATTTTCCTATGCTCTGATACCACAACTGACGCAGACCCCTCCCCAGACCTGCAGGTCGGGATCCGCACAAGATCTTCTCCTTTCGGCCCGAGAGCTCGATTGGCTCTTCTATTTCCCTTTCGGGAAATCTACCCACAACAACACCTTGAGAAAATTTCCTCTTTCAATTCAGGATATCGGACTTCGTGATTTCACGAATCCCATGGTCGAGCGCCTTACCTCTTCGACCTCCGAAACTCGAAATGCCAACACTTGATCTTTTTCCTGATGTCAATTTCGGCTTTTCTCCTTTCGCGATTTTGGGGGTTGCGATGTCGTGCAACTCTTCCCCTCGACTCCCAGAGTCCCGAAATTCGAATTACCGAAATCCCGAAATCCCCCTTTTTAGGAGATCAATGGTTGTGAACTCTCCCTTGATCCAACGGTCAGCGCAATTTCGCGTACCGGGGGTTCGATATGCCAAATCTCAAACTCTATGTCCTCTCCACCTTCTGACCTCTGAACTTTCGAAATACCGAAATGGTATTTCTCCTCCTCTGCTTTCGCGAACCTTGATAGGAAGTCTCCTACCCTTCCACGTGTTGCCTTCTCCCTGTTTCCACACACAAAAAATCTCCTTTTTGTGTTTCGGGGAATTGATCAGCCAAGGATTTTGGCTTACACTTCGGACCTTCGAACCCCGAAATGACAAAATGATCTGACGTCCCAATAAGTCAAGATCAACAACCCTTATCTGCCTTGCAGCTCCCGCAGATCCTACGGCTCTCGCTATTTCAGGAATTCTCCTTGGAGAGCCTCGACCGTTCAAATTCCTTCTTCAAAAAAATCTCTGCTCTAAGTCACCTCAACGGTCCTCTTATCCTTGGCTTGGCCTCTGCATGATGATTACAACCCCTCTTCTGCTCTTCAACACCTTGAAGACGCTAACTCTCATGAGCTTTCCTTCGCCAACTCAATCTCCTATGAGATTTCTGCACGCACTCCTTGCAGCACTTCCTCAAATACGTCTAAGTATTTGAGTTATTTTGACTCTGTGCAACTCCTTGCGACAGTAGTCTTCAACCTCCTCTTGGGTCGGTAAGTTCTGAACTTCCAACCAGCCTGCGCACACCTTGCAGGGCTTATGTGCCTAACTTGCACTTCTACGGAAAATGAAAAACAACGGTATCCCTCCTGAGCTTTCAGAGATGAAATCTGAACCCGTCAACGCACTCCTTGCGGACGCTCCACTGCACTCCTTGCAGGAACTTTTACTCAAGAAGAGAAACAATTGAAACTCATTTCCTTACTCTCTCAGACTTCAAATACTTAACATGAAATCATACATATATAGCATAAAAGCAAATGTACAACAGAAAGAGTAAAACAACCATAAGCATAACATTCAGCATGTGTACACATAAAGTATTAGAACACCATGAGTTTGAATCAAAGCTTCATATATATTAATTTCAGAACTTTTGTACATGGGTTCTTCTACACAGCTCTCTGCTTCTTTTCTCCTCTATGCTCTATTCCTTCTTGATAATGTTACAATGATACAAGATGAGGGTGTCTATAGTCGGTTTTCCCTCCTAGGCTCTAAACTGTCTAATCTGCATTTAAACCTACCTACTTACATTAATTATGCATAAATGTCTTCACCCACTACAGATGAGAGCAATCACTCAAGATATATTTACAATATCTAAGTGTGCTTCCTCTTAACTATTACATTAATGTTTCAAAACATTTCAAAAAATGTGCACTGGTGCTTTCCAGTTGTCTTCCGTCTTCGCGCTTGCTTGTTGCTTACGATGCTCCTGCATCATGAGGCCATAGTCATATGCAACATTTGGATCATTTGTAGTTTTATATGTTTGATGGAGCAAATGCATTCTCACATGATAGAGGTATTTTTAGGAATCAAAACAAATGTGTCAACATTCAAGCCAAATTTCTAACTAGATACTCTAAGAAGGCATTCTTGAGTTAAAATTGATTAAAAAAAGGGAAATTTGCAGAGACAAACAAATTGTACACAATAAAATTGCAGGTATGCCTTTATAATTGACAATGCACATATTTATAGATAGATGTGGATGACTAAATCATTCTAACGCCCAAACAGAATGTGAAATGCCAAAGTCATTTTACAAATAAAATGAAATGTTCGTGTGTTGGATGTCTAGGGGTATCATTTTCAACACTCCCTTTACAACAAATCATCCAACTCCCTCACAACAAATCGCCCTCCTAAAAAAAAGAAACTATTGGTACATCTAACAAGAGGTGGAGTTTCCAACTCTACCAACACCATCAACATTGCATGTACTTCCTTCTCCAGCCAGAACCCCTTAATGTGCATGCAATAGAATTGTCATCTCTTCCATGATGGAACCTAAGATTTATAGTTTGGCTACAACTACAAAACTCACCTAATCTAATCATTTAGGCACTCAAAATGGTTTTGGATACTTGGAGGCAAACCATAGTCATGTTTCCAAATTTGCATTGCTTGTTCCTCTAATATTTCCATATTTTACTCTTCATCTAACAGAAAATCAAACCATTCCCACTCATTTAAATCATTTATCTTAAATCCTTCTTGCTTCAACACAACAACAAACTCTTCTCTACCAACACATTCAACTCCAAATTCTTTCTCTCAAAACTACTTGTCCCAGCGTCGTGCAACATCCTTTTCTCCATCACAATGTCTCCCTTATCCATCAAATTTTCAAAGTTCTCGTCTACATCTTTGTCTCTTCTTAAACAAGTCTACACATTCATAGAATTTTCAAGCTCTCTCATTGCCTCACACATCTCTTCTCTCTCTTCTCTTGGACTTCCTCGAAGACCATGTTAAAGAATGGGAAAAATTGCAAATACAAGCTAAGTTATAGAGAGAGAAAGAGACATAAAAATTATACACAATAAACGTGCAACATTGTCTCTAATATTCATATGATGAGAGTATGAAAGACGACATCATTTTCACAAATAAACATTCATTCAAGTTGCAAAGCCAAGTGAACATACCAAAACAAACAATTACTCACCACCCATCGGGTGAAGAAGAGGAAGGGAAAACAAAGTTTGGGTATTGATCTGCCAAGATCAAGAACAAATGGTCACATTTTTGTCTACCTCTCCACTGGGAAGCAACCCTGTTCATTATTCTAGGCAGCGGTACCACCACCATCCATCCTCTCATCCAACCATACAGCCAACAAGTAGCAACAAGAAATAAGCAGTTAGGCTTGTCGCTCCACTGATGGGATGAAGGGTAAACTGCATCAGGTTCCACTCGGTGTGATGAGAATTATGGACTTTCGATGAACTAATAGTTTGTAACTGGGGGCTGAGGCTTTCGGTGAATGTCCAAAGAACTTGGTGGTCTCCCTCAGCCACCACCGGATATGAGTAGGTTGCAGCTTGCAATAGATAACACTAAAGTTTGATCAATGAACAAGATTATTGTGTAACGCGCTACCATCGGGATTCGACCCTCAGGATTGGGCGCAATCTAAAATTTATTAGTTTATGTATCTTATGGTTATACGACAGTGCAGCGACAGTGATTCATTTATGGCATTTACTTATACACAACTACTTTCCTACAAGTTGCATATAACCCAACCTCCACGTCCCAATTCCTAGGCCCTAGCTCTATGTTATATCACTGTAACCCTATGTTCACATGTGATATACCCATTAGAGTTTTTGATGGGTACTGGAGGCGGTCACACGTCAATTTGATAGGTAGATAATTTTAATGCAAGTCAGTGATGACGTTTGATTTTTATAACAATTTGTCAAATACGGGTTGAGGGACAAAAGACGGGTTGTAGCCCGTCAAATTCCAAGCCTGCTCACCACCAGGGACATTTAGTCCCATCACTTTCATACACTTGAAAAAGTATAACTTACCACCAGGTTCATTCAGTCCCATCACTTCGATCTAAACCTATAAAAAAATCAAATTGTTTTTTTAGTTTTTGAAAAGAAAAATAATAAACAATTTTTTAGGAAAATTTAGTTATAGTTACTGAACTCATACGTGGTCAAAAGAATTTGACCGCGAGCCTAAAACTATACTCCCCGTTGGGGCATGTACTAAAAAGAAAAAGAATCTACTTTTCGTGAAGATCTCTCTATATTACTGTTTTCAGATTTCTATGGTGAGGAGTTTCGAAGTTATTTGTCGGATAATCCACAATTGGTGTCATTTTTGTCATCGACATTTCGAATCCGAATCAGGATTCATCATCGGTACTAATCGTCAATTTCAAAGCTTGTTGATCTTAGTCAATTAATAGTAGATGCAGGACAGTTTGAGATTATAATTAGGTCGGTTGTCTGTAAAACCCTATTTTTAGAACTAAAATAAAATTAAAATCAATTAGAGTTAATAAAACAATGATAAATAATAATTAATAATATTCCATAATTCTAGGTTTTTTATAAT
Organism: Picea engelmannii; assembly: GCA_009831015.1. NCBI lineage: Eukaryota > Viridiplantae > Streptophyta > Pinopsida > Pinales > Pinaceae > Picea > Picea engelmannii. The sequence goes on along the minus strand of ML783363.1, from coordinate 633,941 downwards.
AGTATATATAAGTCTAGGGTTTTAAGGGAATTTATTAGCGTTGAGTTTATAAATATAAAGACTTAGGGTTAGAATTAGATTGATTTTTATTGATTATTAATAGTTCTAGGGTTTCTTAAATGAGTTTAATATGATCTAATAGGGTTAAATTATGTTTTTAATATGATTATTGTATTATTATTGGGTCTAGGTATTATGTTTAACTTAAGAATTAGGTTTTCAATGATTATAATAAAACTAGGGTTTCTATAGGAAAAATAAATGTTATATATATAAGCTAAGGGGTTTTTTTATTGAGTTTGATATAATAGGGTTAAATTATGTTTTAATATGATTTTGTATTATTATTAGGTCTAGGTGTTATGTTTTATTTTTGAATTAGGTTATAAGTGATTATAATAAATCTAGGGTTTCTAAAGGATATAATAGTGTAAGTTTGTGTATTTGTTATGGTTTTGTATATCATTTTTAGGTTTGATAATGTTATATATATATATATATATATATAAATTAAGGGTTAGAAATTTTTAAAGGGCTTAGGATACTATGTGGTATGGGTTGATTTATAATTTAGGTCTTAAGTGATTAGGAAGTGTAATTAGTAATGTATAAGATAATCTAGGGTTGGAAAGGTAAAATTGAGTATTAGTATATATAGTGTCATAGGATTAGGGTATAAATAGTTTAATTAGTGATAAGTGTAGTAGAGGTTTCTAAAATTAGAATTTTAAAGTGGGTAATAAAAGGTTAGTTAGACCTTTAGACCTATAAACTGACTCAAAAGTAAACCAAAAACAAGCAAGGAAAGGGAGGCGGTGTCAAACCTGATTCGATCTATGAGGCTCCCTAAGTTGGTTGATTAATGGGTGCCAAAAGTTGCTTACCTCCAGGCCACCGTCTCTATTCATGTTGTTGGGGTGCTTGATTATCTCTAGAGCTTCTCTTAAGCATCTCTTGTAGTAATGGTCCTCTTTTGCTAGTATTTTGGTATCCTCAAGGCAGACATGATGTTTGGTATTAAGTGTGTTCTGCTAAGGATGGAGTGTGAGTGCGTTCATTTCTAATGTCCGCTTCATGTTCCTTGATCCTTACCTGAAATGATCGTCTGGTTTCCCCAATGTAACATTTCCCGCATGAGCAAGAGACCTTGTAGATGCCTTTTCCTTGTTGTTGGTCTATGGGTCAATCATGTTCAAACTGAAATAAGTAATGTCATTTTCTTATCTAAAATTTCAGTACCACCTGCGCACTTTAAGTGCTGATATTCGAAGAGGAATGTTTTCAAAAATAATAATAAATTAATTCTCCTAAAAAATTTTGCAATTGAAATAAGAGATAACAAATAGCATGAGGAGGAGTGATTTAAATTGATGAGCATGCAATTGTGGCTCGTCATAGCATGAGGAGGAGTGATTTAAACTGATGAGTGTGCAATTGTGGCTCGTCATCATAGATTGAGAGGGAAGAACATCCATCTTTTTGTCAAGGTGGTTAACATAAGTATTGTCACTTGTCAATTCCATATTGAACATGGAAGGAATAACACATCTCTCCCATATTCACTAATAACTAGAAGACATAAAATGTGTACTTTCAATTGCACTCTCTCTCTCTATATATATATATGTAATTAATATCTCTCTATATATAATTAATATTGAAATATTGTATTTATAACTGATATTGAAATACATTTGTGTTTGTACTCTCTCTATATATAATTAATATTGAAATATATCTTTGTTATTAGTATTTTTGTCAAATATCAAGTCAACTCCCCATATTATTAGAATATATTTATATATATAAATATATTTTACTTAAAGTGACTATTAAAACATTTTATTTAAGACCTAACACTTATTGATTTACACATCAAAAATATATTACCTAACTTCCAATTCAAATACAAACCAGAGTTGTATATCAAAAAACTATTACTTAACTTAAGAATCACCCATCAAAAGTATATTACCTAACTTTTCCAATTAAAATAAGAAGAATCACACATCAAAAGTATATTACCTAACTTCCAATTCAAATACAAGGGTCTCATTTTTAAAAGTCAAGAAGTACCATTTAAATGACCATGAAAGTATATCATTTCAAAATTTTAAGTTTAAATAAATGGGTTTTATCAATAATGAGAAAGAATAAAGATTAGTTTACAGGGTTGTTTTAAAGTATGTTTCCTTGTAATTTTGTAATTACAGTGCAAATGGGTTATTATTTTCAATTGTGATGATAAGTTATTTAACCAATTACAAATCTCAAAGTTAAGTATAACCCAATACTTAAATTAAAATGGAAAATTATCTAAAATAATAAAAATATATATAATTAATAATAAATCATTATATTTTACAATTTTAGTTTAAATTGATACATATAGAGTAATATCAATATAACTTTAAGTTCCTTTACTTTAGCTTTTGAAAATGAAATATTTTATACTCTTTCAAAATAAAAGGAAGATAGCATGGCATGACATTAGCAACTTCATTGGGCGATTCAAACAATGTTGACTCAGAGAATGTATAAGGTGAAACGGAAGAAACTTGAAAAAGAGAACTTAGTCAATTGGAAGGCTTTAAAGAAAAGAATCAACTTCAAAATGAAGAAATTGTCCACCAAAATTAGAAAATAAAGAATTTTTTATTTAAAATTTAAAATGACATCTTGTTGATGGAAGTAAAAAAAATTATACGATGGAAAAAAATGAAAATGGAAGTACAATTTGTCGACAAAACGACATCAATCAATTGAATTGTACCAAGGATCAATGATCAACAAAACAACACAGGTTGATGACAATGACATTAATCCTAAAGTGAATCAAGAGAATATAATCCTAAGATCAAGAAGAAATTTTACAATGAGTTATTAGAGAAAGAAACAATGATGGTATAGTGCAAAAGCATCTAGGCAACCTAGAAACAACATTTTCACTTCATGACTAGTCAATGCTTATAAAGTATACCATTAATCACAAGGCTTATAATATAATCTATCAATCAACCAATCATTTATATAACTTCCACTAGTTAACATTCACCACATCATAAATGCCAAGCTAAGGTGGGAGGTCCAACTTAAAGGCATTAGAATCCATTTGTTGTATGATGGTGTAAGAACCATACCGAATGAGCTTGAGCTTGTGAGCACTTTAGTTGGTACAATCCAAAGCTTCATGTTGACAAGTTTTCTTTGGTTGTAATGTGTACATCTCTAGATGCAATCTTCCACTTGTTGCATGGGAGGCCAAAAAAATACCTTTGCAAGTGTAACAAAGTTTTATGCACATCAAAATGTCTTCCATAGGATGAAGAGTGGATCTCCTTGATAAGAAGGTAGGTTGATCTCACTAGAAGACACGATCAATTCACCATGTAAAGAAAACCATCCCACGTGATTGACCAAGGATTGTTCTATGAACACCATCATTGGATCAAAGTAAGGATCTATAACATATTGGGATTTCTCATATGTGGGTTGCACATATGAGATCTAAAAGAATGGGCGGGCCTTGGCATGGGTCTTCTTAGGAGGTCAACCACTTTACTTGAGCTACCATTCTTGTATTTATTCAGTTTGGTTCTATCATTCCGTTCTTATATACTCATGTGCAAGGTCTAAATGGTCACAAGTGCTTTTTGACATTTATGGTGAAGAAAATACTAACATGTTTTGAATTAAGTAATTTTATTCTCATAAACGGAGGAAATTTAAATACATTAAAAAGTAATGCTTCCTAGCTTGAGACGATTTTAGTATGAAATAATTAGTATAGTCTAGCATCCTAGAGGGACACACACTATAGAGGTATATTAAGACATGCATAATCATGATGCTAAATGGTCATTTTTTCAAGTTTTTAGTCAATTATGAATATAGTATAATGATAATGGTAAGATAATTAACTAGTTTTGTTAACCAGGCATCACTTGCTTTAACAACCAAAGGATCGTAAGAGGACAAAAAAGCATTATCATAAATCACTTGTAATAATAATAAAGATTAGTGTTAATAGTTTAAAATGCTTCTAACTCAGCAGTTAGACTATGTGAGGTGTAAGCATTGTTTAGAGGCAGATCATTTGAAGGGAGTATACTCAAAATGGACAAATATTCAAGAGGAAAATGGGTATCATCCACTTAAACTTGAAATCTTGGATTTTTTCCAAAATGTTAGGCAAAGAAAGGAGGAGAAGCATGGGTGGTCCTTGAATCAGGGAAATTCAAATTCGCCCAGGCAAGGCCAATTAGCTTATAAAAAATAGCTTGTTCACAACAACACTCCACAAAAATTGCGGTTGGGGAAGAAGCCCAAAGAAATGATAATCCAACTCTAGTTGAGTTGCAAAATAACGAGTGCCTCTCGTCAAGACTCCACTTCCAAACTCTCATTTTTCAAAATCGAAGTCTGAAAAGAAACCCAATTTGGATAAAAGATAAATATACATGTTTTTTAACTTAACCTTGTAACCATTGCTTTCCCAAGTTTAGCTGATAAAAAATGGATTGAATTTGTTCTTATTCTCTTTGTAGGCACATGCAATACCTTGAACAAAAAGTCAAAAACAAATTAATCGAGTAAAATAAAATACAATTAAAGACTCGTTAATTTATTTATTATGGCATTTTTATTGCTTGGATAAAAGTGATTCATACCAACTATTATACAATGAAATATTTAAAACCACAATATTTCCATTAACAATTATCTTCTTCATCGATACTATTTTTTTCCCAGAAAAAAAAACAATACCTTCTATTTCAATATAAAACCGAAAGTACATTCCAAAGACGCTATATGTGCAGTTTTCTTCATCAATTCTTATATATATATATATCGATTCCAAGCTCAGTGAATTTATTATTTTATAAAATTATGCTCAATACCTAAAAGAGGGGTAATTATTTTAGCAACAGAATTACATTCTGTAAGAAAATGGAATTCAACAAAAAAACCTAGCACAAACATTTACAGATGAAAGAATAATGTCTATGATCATTATTAAGGTTCTCAAAGTTTAGGGCATGGAGAAACAAGCTTTCTTCATAGACACAACAAATCTAACAACATAATTTTGTCATAAAAAACAATCTATTGTTCAATAATTTATGCATATTTCCTCTTTCACTGGGATTTGGCACTGCCTGGGGATCTCTGCTCTAGTCGCCTTCTGGAAGACCTGTTGCAGTTCTGCTTTTGATCATGAGACCAGTTCTTTGTCTGCGTTATGTACCATGAGGCGAGATGAGGTATGTATGAAGTTGTTGGTCAAAGGTCTATTTCTGATTAAGTATGCCAAATCACTAGCTGCAATAGCTTATTCTAAATTTATTTCTGCCTTAATGGTGTTGAGAAATAGGATATAAGTTACAATGTATGACTTGCTGATGTGTGTGTATATATATATATATATATATATATATATATATAAGAGACAACCTAGTATCATGCAATCTTCGAGTAAGTATTAAGAATGACTCCACAGAAATACAGTAAGTATTAAGAATGACTCCACAGAAATACAAGAGCAAAGTATGGTGATATGTGAACCCAAGTGTGAATAGTTTCCTCGTTTGAGATTCAACTGGAATATCGACCTAAGGTTATTGGTAAAGAAAAAACAAATTAAAAATTAATAACATAAAAAGCTATAACATTGTGACCATTCTTGTATCATGTGTGCATCTTCAGAATTAAAAGGTATTAGGTGTGATTAACAATGTGAGGCATTAGGTGTGATTAACCGTGTGTGGCTAAACTCTAGGAGAAGCAAAAAATCTAATACCTCTTTGGTTAGAAGGAATATGTAGATTTCTTGACTACTTCCAAAATGTGTGAAATGTAAGGTGAAATACAGGAAAAAGAAGCAAATTGAAGAAAATCATGAGTACAGGAAAAAGACTCTAATCATACCTACAGCTAGTTCATCTTCACAATAAAATCAGGATTTGAATGACAACAAATGTGAGATACAAAACCAAATCTGGAAGTTGAAAAGATTCATGCTGAGAAGTAGCTACTAAACAGATCAATTTCCTAGAATAATTATGAAAATATAATTAGCCCACCTCTACAAGAAAATATGGGATCAAACCAAATTTGTAAATGTGAGGTTTCAAGATGAGAAGTACCGATCCATTTATTAGTAACCCCAATCATGTTGGCATTTGTCACCAAATAGAACAGTAAGTTCTGACCAGAAGGGTTGTTGATGTTTGGTAGCTGTGGGAGGATCTTTCCCTCCTAGATGACCTTTCTTAGATGCGGAGAAGATTCCAGAAGCAAGAGATCCATTGGACAGATGTTGAAACACCCTAGAAGAGAAGTTGGCCCGGAAGAATTATAATAATAAAGTGGCACCTTTCCAGAGAAGAAGTCGGCCCAGTCTAGTGGCCAGGAAGACTATAAATAGAGAACATCTTGGCTCATTTGTTCACTCACTCACACTCTCTCATCCACACAGAAGCAAGGCTCAAGTTTGGAGAAGGTGACACAGTAGCTGCAGTGACTCAGTTTCTTCTTGTTCAGTCTTTTGGTATCTCTCTTGTGCACTACTCCTTGAGGAGGTGTGCTACCTTGGTATAGAGCTGCTGCTGCTGCAGCTGTGGTGATGTTTCTGGTTGAGCTAGCCTTTGATCTAGGGTTTATCTGTTTTGGACTTGCTTTGTGAACGGAATCTATCTAAGAAAGGTTGCTGGGTTTTTCCCCCATTTGGGGTTTTCCCAGGATAATTCTCTTGTGTTCTTTTGTCTCTGTTTATGGTGATATTGATCAGTATATGTTAAACAAGTTAATGCTAAAGAAGTAAAAGAACACCACTGCTCTATAAGTAAAGAAACACTAACAAGGGTAAGGCATTCAATGTCATAACAATGCAAAAGAAAAAGAAAAAAGCAACACCATTTTCTAGTTGTCATAAGAAAACCTAACCTGAAATCGATATTTCATGACATAGAAAGAAATAGTATATCCCAGTTAAAAATCTCAATCTTTACAAGTGCATTTACAAGCCCCTTTTTTTGCAAGAGAAAATCTGCATATTGAGACTTTTAACTCTCAAATTCCACATGACTCTAAAGGCCAAGTAATGGGATACAATTATTCAAAAAAAATCAATTTCACTGAAATGGTCACTTGATAGCACCCTGGCAATGCCAATGTTAAGAAAGAAAATAAAAAGAACCTGCAACAGTTTCTCAATAGTAGACCAGTAGTTATTTTACAACACCTACAAAAGGTGTTTAAATTACTTGTAAGGTTCCATAATTTTTCCTTCACATAGTCAATGCATTACATTGTGACTAACATCAAATCTTCCAGTTCTGATTACAAATGTCCAGTAATGACTTTGCCTTATTGGATCTCAAAAATTCCTGCACACTACTTGTATTCCAGGTTTTTGTGAACCAGCTATTCTATGCAAGATATTTTTATGAAAAGAGAAGGAACCTTTGGATAAAATACACCATCCTTTTGCTGATAATAGCAGCAGGGAAATCTTACCCCAAGCTTTCGATGATAATAAAGAACTCATACAAGATACGGGTTAAATGGACAAAGACTAATCTGATTTTGTCAAAGAAAAATATTTTCTACATGATAGTGGATATATAGCTTCACTAATGTTATGAATCACTCCCCTATCATAAACATTGTTCTGGACAAAAGACTGCTTTTCTTTTTTCCACCTTGAAAATAATCCCTTGAAATTGAGGTAACAATTGAACAAATGATACTTTGAGTCATGGGTGTTTGCATCAGGGTTCATTTGCTTCCCTGCTTTGACAAGTTCAGCAGAGTGCTTCAGTGATTCAGTAGCAGCTTTGACTTGAGTTAGACTAATCTGCCACTTCTTGTAGCTCTCCCACTTGAAAGTCTGCAGATTTCAACATGATAAAACATTATATTTCTTCCCACAAAAATCACTTAAGCTAGAAGAACCCAATCAACATCCTAGGAAGAAAGAATGAGCAGTGATACTACAAGAAAAGATTTATTCGAGATGTGCAGAACCTCTCAAAATATAGCAGAGAAACTCCTGACACGCCTATAGCTTTACCTCATTAGTGGTGGTATTAGTAATAACAAGGTGAACATGATAACCAAAGAATCCTGCTAGCAGTAAGGAAGTCACTGCCATGAACAATATTAAAAGTACTTGTGTATTGTAGAAGTTTAAAAACCACTGCATAGAGAGAAAGTATCAGTCAAAGCAAACTCAAACTCTCCCTCACACTTCACAGAGCATAATTAAATAACGGCATCGAAGAAAGATCATATTATATTCTACACCAAAAACATAATATTACCTGTACAATGTGGGGAGTCAATTTGGAAAATGAATTTTCAATACCATAGTAAACTGGACAAATAAATAACAAGAATAATGAGATACATATCTGATATTCTTTGATTCACAACTATAAAAGGTATCAATTTATTTATTTTCCAGATAACCAACAATGAAAACACTAGTATGTGCATGAATATGACATGAAGGCTTCAAATAAACCTCCACATAATTTGCTGTACCGGTTAAAATACGAAACACCTTTCGTTCCTTCAGTTCACCCGCTAGAATTGCACCAAGGATAACCACTCCATATAAGCAAAGGAAAAAATGCCTACAACAAGCAATTGTCACTCAGAAGAATGGCTATAGTGAGAGGAAGTACAGCAGTTTCAAAGCACATATTGATCTGGTTGACAAAAACGATATGCTTTCTAAGAACAGAATTTCAATCAGTTAAATACATGAAACATTTTACAACAAGGCACAAAAATCATGCCAAAAAGTGGTGCCTTGATGGTATTTACGAATTTGTGCATTCAGCTTTAACCAAATAGGACTCCAAATGCATTAGATGAAAGAAAGACATTATTAATGTCCAAAGATGACCAAAAGGTCAAAGGTCAACAGGACTGTTATGTACAGGATATGCAATATATCGAAGGATAATGCAAGGCATCCATAACTAAAAGTAACACACTACAACAAACAAAGTACAAAATATTTTACAGTGCAGTACAGTCATCAATATGATACAGCTTTCACCAAAGTCGAATATTTTAACATCAACTTCAAAAATGACTGCAAGATAATGTCATCTCACAAGGAGATGCCTACAGTAGGGCATCTATTTGGGTCCCACTGTATGATACTAGGAGGCCACCGATACCCTGATTATAGTTCTGCGCTACATCCTATCTTCCAAAGTTAAATACCCCCATGTTGCAATGAAAAAAACTGTCCCTGAGGATCAGAAATAGGAACAGAGAAACAGCAGGAAACAAGCTTCCAAAACTGGAACAACTGGGATCCGTTATGGTCAAAAACTTGGCTTAGAAACAACCAGAAAAAAGCAAAATGCCAAGCAGGTAAAAACAGAGAATAGTGCTGGTTGAGGTGTCAGTATATCTGGAAATCACAATCTTCATTTAAGCACAAAGTTTGGGGGTGGATTCCGCTTCATCAAGAGTTGCTGTCAAGTGTAGGCTTCATAAAACAGGTGTGATAGATGCTGCTTGTGTTTTGTGTGGCAAGGATGAAACAGTTGAGCATATTTTTGGGGGATGTCAGACTGCTGAAGTGTTTTGGGAATGGTTTCAGGCTGAATTTCACTCCCTCTTCACTGCCCCACTTTAGTGGAAAGGTCTTTTTATAAGTGACATTTGAATGATTAGGGACAGCTGCAAATCCCTCTGGCACTCAGTACAGTTGAATGTTATCAGCTCTCTTTGGAAGCATCAATGTAAAGTCGGTTTTCAAGAGGACCCCTACCCTTTTAGTCTAGGGGATTTGAGGAGCATTAAGCTGGAGTTGGCTTTGCTTGTGAGAATCAAACTCTATTTTCCATGCCGATTTTGAGTCCCTCTCTTGGTGGACAGACTAGTAATGCTGAGTCCCTCTTTCTTGGTGTGCAGACTCATATGCTTGCCTTTTTAGCCTTTTTAGGGCAGGATTTTCCTGGTACCTCTGGTGCTCATGTGATGTAATTTTCCATGATGTATTTATTTGTTCTAGGAAGTTATAGATGAAGCATTTCAAAAACAAAAACAGAGAATAGCGAGGAAACTTCAATTTCAGATGTTTAATTAGTTTTTTAAGAAAAGAAAAAATAGGTATGGGGGTAGAAACCAGTTGGAACCTTCTCCTGCAGTTTCTTGGCAATTGTGGGAACAGCCAGAAATGATCAATGATTTCCAGGAGAGCTGGAAACCGCTCAGCAGCTTTGGGATCCTCCCAGAAATGTCCTGAACAAGTTTCTGATTGATACAAAAATACATCCTCAAAATGCCGAAAATGGATTCCAGGATCCATACGAAATTATTGAATAATTGGTTATAATGCCACATCCTAAGCCACTAGGATGTTCTCTCATCGTAATAGCTCTCAAAATTTTCAAAAAGACTTACAACTACAAGAGGTTAACTAGAGAACCATTTGATCCAAAATCGCTCAGCCTATGGCCAAGTTGATTGACTATTATGAATGCTATTAACTTTTAAATGAGGAAATTAAATGTTCTTTACACTGTTAGTTTATTTAACCTTTCTGTGCTCTGTTTAGGGCAAATTACTGAACTGTAATAATCTTAATCCTGTGCAATCACTATCTTCAGATTTTACTGTGTATTTAAATAAAGAATTCAACTCAGCAAACCCATCCAATCACACAACATAGAACACAAGGATTTACCCTGGAAACCCAAATGGGAAAACCAGCATAGAATAGGAGGCTTGCTCAGCTCCAAAGAATCTCATGTGATAGTAGATTATAAATCAAGCTCAGCTAGAACTCTGCTATTCCTATGCTAATTGCTGAAAGCAACGGGAAAGGGAAACACCCTTAATCTACTCATGATACACTCAGCTAGGAAAAACACTGGTGTACAACAAAGATTCCTATTTTGTTTAGATTATAACCCCGGCAATCAGCAATGGCTTCCTCTTATTTGGAAGAAAGAATCACCATCCAATATGTAGGTGATCTCTTGCTGTAGACACAACAAGTCTGTCCTTCTGCTCCGGAATCTTGGCTTTGGCAATGGCTTCAAATGCTAGGATGAATTCTCCCTCTCTCCACGAATAGTGTGTTGAGATTTGGGTACCTTGGAAAGTGGTCCCCATGTGCTTATGAGTCTCTAAGCACAAAGGGGGAAGACTTTTACCCTCATACTTTACTTTATGATTCTAATTTCACTTTGACTTAGGAGTTTTAAGTCAAAAGTGA
>ML783363.1:608476-619126 GCA_009831015.1 Picea engelmannii | reverse complement strand
CCCACTCACTTATCCCATTCCCCTTGTCCAGGCATTGGGTTGACCTATTTTCAGGACTGCACCTTACCTCGTGGGAAGAAGGGGCTAAAGGCCCAGAAGGTAAAAGCAAGCTGGTAAAAGATAAAAGCCTAAGAATAAAACCTCGAGATGCTTCACCCAGAGATCCCCGAGAAAGCAATAAAAGGCTTCTCAGCAAAAAACAAGAGGGACCGGAAAAAATAATAAAACAAGACCTAGTCAAAGGATAGGGGGTCTCATCACGAGCCAGCCTATTAGGACCATGGGTACCTAGCAATATGACATTGCCGCCAGTTGGTTACCATGCCAGGGCAGTGACCCTTGGTTGCATGGCCAAGGGAAAGGGAGTCTCATCACGAGCCAGCCTTCTCATCTCTGTGAAAGTACTTGTGGGTAACACTGTCAGCTCTGGTCACCATGCCAAGGTAGTGTCCCCTGATTAGCTCTTGAATAAAAAAAGCAAAAAAGAATAAAAGGAATAAAGGCAAGAATGGGCTTGGAAAAAATGCATCCATGACAGGTACAGCTCGCCTTCTACAAAGGCACCCACAGGTAACACTTTTGCATCCTTGGCCTTCACTGCACCTACATGCTTGGACATCCCCTGACCACATCACCCACTTACATGGCTAGGATGAGGTCTTTCCGGGAACTTTCCTTTTCCTATGGACACTAGCCCAATAGGACACCTTGTCCTTTTCTCCAAACTTGTATTGCAGGCTTGTGTAACGTCTTTGAGCTGTTAACTAATGTATTAGGGATTTTATGCATATGTTTAAAAATATGAATGATGAGATGTGATTGACATTGCTATGATCGTGTGACTAATGAGCCCATGGAGGGCGTAGCCTTTGATGTGCAGGACCATACCCGATGGACAGGTACCATTTGGACCGGTACACATGGGGAGATGATCAGTTCGGACCTCCATGGGGTTGAAGATCCCACCAGATGGATGTCGAGACCCCATCAGGGGGCAGAGACAGGACAGAGGTTAATCAGAGGCTTTGCACCGGAAAAGAAGAGGACGTTCCACCAAAGGCACCCTGGCATAGCTTGACCTAGGGGGATTGACCCATTTTCAGTGGGACGTTGGCTCTAGATGGCCTAGGACGTCACCGGGAGGCTTATGACGTCATCGTGAGCATATTGGCAGATGAACAGGGCAGTTGGCACGTGTGGCAGCTTGAAGGAGCCCAATGAGGGCTAACGTCTTGCTTCAGAAGGCTACATTTGCCCTAATAGGGGCTAACGTCACCCTAGGAAGGGGTGACATCTTACCTTTTTGCTTGATTAGGGTTTAGTCTAGCATTTAATGTAAAAACAATATTATTTTGGTACTATGGCCTTGTCGGCCTTTTTATGACCTAAAAAGTAAATTAGGTCATTGATACACTATATATTGAGGGTTTTCACTCTCATTTTTGCATCATGACTCATTCACTCCATAAGGAGGTCTGAAATTTGCGCCCTATCTTGGGTATTTGGCTGATTTAAGTGAGGCGCACTTGTTGAAGGAAGACTTTTTGGCATTCTATGGTGTTTCTCTTGAAGGACGGTGTTACAACTAGGGTTTGCATGGTTATTTCTTGATGAATTGTAAGTATTTTTCTGCAAAACTTCTTGAATGAATGGTTGTACTTTAATTTCTTGCTAATGTTTATGAATTTTGTTGAATCAAAACCATAGGTGACAAGCACACAAGTAGGTCCTTGTCTCATGTCCCCTGATAGAGAAACTTTCAGCCATTGAAGAAGAAAAAGAGAGCCTAGTTGTAGCTACACTCCTTTTTCTTCCTCTCCCTTGCTAGTCGTACCATTTAGAATTCAAGAGGAAGAAGACGTCCCAGGCCTAGGTTATCTACACTTAGGGCCATTTTTCTTTTAGGGTTTGATGAAAGCACCTTGCTGTAGCAACACTCTCCCTCATTAAGCCTTCTTGTCTTGATTTTGTGCTTCATTTGAGCTAGCCGTTTTGTCAAGTTGACCTAAGGAGGAGAGAGCACGAGGCCTTGCTATAGCAATACCGCAGTGAGCCTCTCTCCCCTAGGGTTTTGATTCTGAGGCCCTGCCATAGCAGCACTTCAAAACTCTTCCCTCTAGTCCTTAGCCTTCCTCCTTCAACCTTTGTGTCCTTCACTTTTGACTCCATTAAACCCTAAGGCACTAATCTAAAGTCCTCTAACGTTGAAGTGAAGCTTGATTACAACACTCTCAAAACTTTCTAAACCTAAATCTTAACTAACTCACTAACCCTAGTTGTTGACGTCATCATTGGTTATTTCATCTCTAATGCAGGAACGTTTTGTTTTAAGAGCAATTGAATGATGGTTTAAGCATTAATTGAATAAAGTGTTGACTGGTCACATTGAATGCTATATCGTTCCGGTATTTATTGGTGAAGTGACATTATTTTCATTGCTATATTGATAAACATTGACTTCATCAACATTTATTACTAATTGCTTATGTGTATTTATCAAATAGTCTTATGAAGTACTAACCCATTGAAATAGCTTGCATATATCAGTTTGTTGTTGCTTTGTTCCGAGCAGGTATACTTTCTTTGGGGGATTACATTAAATTGGCCTTTGGCCGGACTATCTGTTTGGGTGGTGACTTGTGAAGGGGGAAACCTTATCTTGGTCTTATTAGCCTTTTGCCTCTTCAAAACCCTAGGTCACCGGGGACGTCTCCCCTAGGCCTAATCTCCCTAAAGAGAAAGAACCATCCCATTGTGGTGACATTGGGTGGGACTGGTTCCTGTTACGCCAGTTTGGCCCTCTATCTCATAGCTTTTATCCTAGCTACAAACTGTGCGATAACATTTTGGCGTCGTTGTTGGGGAACACTGAGTAAAACCTTCCTCAGACGACATTTTTCGGTAAGCTTTGCGTCTAGATCCTTTATCTTACAAGCTTACCTGGCGACTCCACTAGGGTGTTTTCCCTATTTCTTTGATAGTTTCAAGAAAACTATCTGGTGACTCCACTGATGACGAAGCCAACGATGACTTCACAATGGGATCCTGGGAACTACAAGCCTTTAGACATGAGTAACATCCCGAGGTACCCTCAACAAATGCCCTTTGAATACATAAATTTGCTCCCTGGATTCACTGGTGGTGATAGAGAGAGAGTTGACTATCACATGAGAAACTTCTGGAATTTTTTCCTATCCTACCCGGTCAATGATTATGCTGAAGATGTGGTCATGAAACTTTTCTCTGCCACGCTTTCTCACAATGCCAAAGAATGGTATGATAACCTCCCCGATGCCAGCATCACGACTATGGAGCAATTTGAGGAAAATTTTCTCGAGAGATGGGGTATCTAGCAAGAAGACATCCCAGTACTATTAGAAGAACTCAAGCATATGAAGCAAGCTGAGGATGAAACTGTCAGAGACTTCCAGGATAGATTTGAGAACATGCTATATCAAATTCCTGAAAGTCATCATCCCGAGGAGAGATACCTGGTCCATCTCTTTACTCGTGCACTTTTGAGATATATGAGTTTCCCTCTTGATAAGATAACCCCAAGGACGCTCGATGAAGCTTACAACATCGCTGCAGCAATTGAGGAGAAGATCTCCTTGTTTGATATAGGATGCCCCTTTACCTTAAGTACTCTCAATGGGGAGATTTTGTTGACCCTTGAAAACTTCATCATCAATTTCCAAGAAGAAGGGGAACAAACCACGGATCGACAAGGGACTGTTGAAGACACAGTTGAGGAGCCGGAACCCAATGATGAAGTATCAGCATGCCCTCTTCCTCTTGATGAAGCGATCCACAAGCCTTCTCCACCTGCACAACAACAAGACGATAAGGTTAGTTTCTTTCCTTTTCAGGATTTTGATGATACCTTATTCCATGATTCAAAGAGTGATGGAGAAATGGAATCCCCGAATGAAGAGCATCTTCCTTGTTGCACGACCAAAGAAGAAAGGGCTACTCATGAGGATAAGACAGTAATGCATGTTAAAGATACCCAAGTCCTCGAAGCTCCTGCACAAGAAGAAAAAGTAAGTTACCCTCCTCTCCGAGATTTCGATGATTGTCTACTTTATGATTTGGGAAAAGAAGAGGAAATGGGTGAGCTTTTGAATGTTTTGAACCCTCCATGTTATGATACTGATACTGGCATAGTTGATTTTGATGAGTTCATACATGTTGGGAGACGTAGGTGGGATGCAATTGGTTATGATATGGATCCTATCTATGAAATAAAGAGTCATTTCCAAGTGTTGCCTTTGCAATTATCATAGCAAGCTCTTGACCAGTGGCAACAAGGAGATGAGATTTTTACCAATGCTCCCCAAACACCCAAGGTTGACCAAGTACAGTATTTGCCTGATGATTTTCAGTTTTACCTTGAGGCCTTTGATGAGTACTCCTCCGAGCACTTAGATTTACCCCATGAAGATGACTATCAACCACTACTATGCTCGGATTTTGATAGGAGTAAGAATATTGTTTGCCTAAAGAAGGATTATCATGACCTTTTTCCCCAGCTACCTTTTATTACCTTACCTTGCCGTATCATTAAAGGTGTAGTTGGGAATTATAACTTTTGCATTGAGTTTCCTGTAAAGCAAACCCGAGAATCCAAGGATTGGTTGAAAACTACAGATTTCAGTCTATCATCTCATTTTTTCAACTTTCCCTTGAGAGTTTGTCAGTCGTCTACTAGATCTTTGTCGATCCCCTCCCAAGGTTCAGAGCATGAGGACGTCCTAGGTAGCCAGTTTGCAGACCTCTTGAGCCAGTATTCTGAAACGTGGACTTTTCATGACCCCTTCCAGAGGTGGATTGAGTACTTTCCTCAGAGATGCACTTGGCAAAATTTTATCGCTCCCACCCGCCTCCATGAGTTAGACTTTATGATTTCCGATGATATGATACATGCTCTAACCCATGTCATTTTTGTGCTTGATTTGTCACTGTTCTGGTTTATGATGAAGCACAAAGGCAAGTATTGTGGGACATTGTTGGATTGGCTTCACTGGTTGTTTGACTACACCCACATTTGGCCAACAGGTAAGTACAGGTAAGTAGTTTGCCTTACACTATTGATTGCTTTATTTCAGTCCATATATATATATATATATATATATATATATATATATATATATATATATATATATATATATATATATATATNTGTATGTATGCTGGGGTGGCATTACCACCCCAAATTTTGTTGTTGATACTTCTATCGAAATTGAGCAGGTCTACAGATCATGCCAGAGATGTTGAGTTCCTCATGCGCTCTACGGTGAGCACATGTCCCCGAGTTGCAACCAGATGTTATCCCCACTTTTTAGGGATAACTAGGAGATCATGTCTCGAGGCCCACAGATCCTAGACATGGAGTACCGAGAGCAGGATTGACCCAAGCATGGCCCTGGAGGGCTCGCCTTTTCTTCTTCCATCGTCTTTATCTTGTCAGCAGCAGCAGCATCCATCACCATCGGTTTGGTCCTGTATCAAAAGAGGTTCTTGTTTCATGAGGTAATTAGTCCAGGTATCATGGTATGTGTCGCATTTGATCGTTAAAACCTTTAAATGTATGCATCTGATTCCTTTTATTTCTAACAATTGCTTGGATCTTACATTTGCCCACTTGACCATGTTTGGGGGGATTAACAGGGTGCCCTAGCAAGCGTGTATCTATAGGTTCTAGTTTGCCACTAGGGGATTTCTGAAAAGCCATTGTCCGCTCCCCTCATAGCACCACTTCTTCATCTTACTTCCCACTCACTTATCCCATTCCCCTTGTCCAGGCATTGGGTTGACCTATTTGCAGGACTGCACCTTACCTCGTGGGAAGAAGGGGCTAAAGGCCCAGAAGGTAAAAGCAAGCTGGTAAAAAATAAAAGCCTAAGAATAAACCTCGAGATGCTTCGCCCAGGGATCCCCGAGAAAGCAATAAAAAGCTTCTCAATAAGAAACAAGAGGGACCCGAAAAAATAATAAAACAAGACCTAGTCAGAGGATAGGAGGTCTCATCACGAGCCAACCTATTAGGTCCATGGGTACCTAGCAGTATGACATTGCCATCAGTTGGTTACCACGCCAGGGCAGTGACTCTTGGTTGTGTTATCGCATAGTTTGTAGCTAGCATAAAAGGCTATAAGGTAGAGGGCCAAACTGGCATAACAGGAACCTATCCCACCCAATGTCACCGCGATGGGAAGGCTCTTTCTCTTTAGGGAGGCTAGGCCCAGGGGAGACGTCCCCAGTGACTTGGGGTTTTGAAAGGGCAAAGGATAAAAGGACATGGACAAATTCCCCCTTCACAGATCACCGCCAATCAGATAGTCCCGGCTAAACAGCCAATAATAAGGTATAACCAAAGAAAAGAAAAGCACCTACTTAAGACAATACAACAAGGAAACTAATACGTGCAATCTTTGATTAGTACTTCATATATATTAAAGACTATCTGGTATTCAATATGAGCAATTTAAAAGTAAATGTTGATGAAGTCAATGTTTACAAAATAGCAATAGCAGTAATGTCACTTCACCAATAAATACTAGAATGATACAGCATTCAATACAACAAATCACTTCTTAACTCAATTAATGCCTTCAACAACCATTCAATTGCTCATAAAGTAAAACATTGTTGCATTGAGATGAAATAACCAAGAGTGACGTCAGGAACTTAGGGTTAGTGCAGTTATGGTTTTAAATTCAAGTTTTGAGAGTGTTTGGATCAAAGTCTTACTTCAACGCTGGAGGTCTTGGGATCAGTGCCTTAGGGTAGAATGGAGTCAATAAGTGAAGGACGCACAGGTTGAAGGAGACGAGATTTAAAAGGACTAGAGGGAAAGGTTTCAAGGTGTTGCTAAAGCAGGGCCTCAAAAACAAAACCCTAGGGGAGAGGCTCACTCCGATGTTGCAAAAGCAAGGCCTTGTGCTCTCTCCTCCTTCCCGGCAAACGGCTAGCTCAGATGAAGCAAAAAATCAAGACAAGAAGGCTTAATGAGGGAGAGTGTTGCTACAACAAGGCTCTTTCATCAAACCCTAAAGGAAAAATGGCCATAAGTGTAGATAACCTAGGCCTGGGGCATCTACCTCTTCTTGGGTTCTAAAAGGTACGACTAGCACAAGGGAAAGAGAAACAAGGAGTGTAGCTACAGCTAGGCTCTCTTCCTCTCTTTCAATGGCTGAAGGTTTCTCTATCAGGAGACATGAGACAAGGACCTACTTGTGTGCTTGTCACCTAGGGTTTTGATTCAGCAAATTTATAAGCAATATGCAAGGAATTTAAACTACAACCATTCAATAAGAAGTTTTGCAGAGGAAACACTTACAATTCATGAAGAAATAACCATGCAAACCCTAGCTGTAACACCTTCCTTCAAGAGAAACACCATAAATGCCAAAAAATCTCTTCCTTCAACAAGTGCGCATCACTTAGTTCAGCCAAAAACCCCAATAGGGCGCTAAAAATCAGAACTCACTATGAGTGAGTCAATTTGTGATGATAAAAATGAGAGTGAAAACCCTCAATATATAGTGTATCAATGACCTAATTTACCTTTTAGGTCATAAAAAGGCCGACAAGGCCATAATGTCAAAATCATACTGTTTTTACATTAAATGCTAAGTAAAATCCCTAATCAAGCAAAAGGTGAGACGTCAAGCCCCTCTGAGGGAGACGTTAGCCCTTTCTAGGGTCAGTGCAGCATCCAAAAGCAAAACGTTAGCCTTCCTTGGGCTCTTCCAAACTGCCACACGTGCCAACCACCCTGTCCATCTGCCATATGCTCATGATGCCATCATGAGCCTACTGGTGACGTCTTGGGTCATCTGGAGCCAACGTTCCACTGCAAGTGGGTCAATCCCCCTAGGTCCAGGTCAGCCAAAGTGCCCCTGATGGAACGTCCTCTTCTTCTCTGGTGCAAAGGCCCTGATCCATCTCCATCCTGTCTCTGCCCCCTGATGGGGTCTCAGCATCCATCTGGTGGGCTCTTCAGCCCCATGGAGGTCCGAACTGGTCATCTCCCCATGTGTACCAGTCCAAATGGTACCTGTCCGTCGGGCATGGTCCTGCACATCAAAAGCTACGCCCTCCATGGGCTCATTAGTCACAGGGATCATAGCAATGTCAATCACATCTCATCATCAATATTATTAAACATATGCATAAAACCCCTAATACATCAGTCAATAGCTCCAAGACATTACAAAAACCTACAATACAAGATTGGAGAAAAGGCCAAGGCGTCCTATTGGGCTAGTGTCCACAAGAAAAGGAAAGTTTCCGAGAAGATCTCATCCAAGCCATGTAAGTGAGGTGATGTGGCTAGGGGATGTCCAAACATGTGGGTGCAGTGAGGGCCAAGGATGCATAAGTGTTACCTGTGGGTGCCTTTGTAGAAGGCGAGCTGTACCTGTCATGGATGCATTTTTTCCAAGCCCATTCTTGCCTTTATTCTTTTTATTCTTGTTTTATTCTTTTATTTGCTTTTTTTTTTGTTCAAGAACTAACCAGGGGACACTGCCTTGGCATGGTGACCATAGCTGACACCGTTACCCACAAGTACTTTCATAGAGATGAGAAGGTCGGCTCGTGATGAGACCCCCTTTCCCTTGGCCATGCAACCAAAGGTCACTGCCCTGGCGTGGTAACCAGATGGTGGCAATGTCATACTATTAGGTACCCATGGACCTAATAGGCTGACTCGTGATGAGACCCCCTATCCTCTTACTAGGTCTTGCTTTGTTATTTTCTGGGTCCCTCTTATTTCTTGCTGAGAGGCTTTTTACTGCCTTCTCGGGGATCCCTGGGCGAAGCATCTCAAGGTTTTATTTCTAGGCTTTTGTCTTTTACCAGCTGCTTTTACCTTCTCGGCCTTTAGCCCCTTCTTCCCACGAGATAAGGTGCAATCCTGTAAATAGGTCAACCGATGTCCGAACAAGGGGAATGGGATAAATGAGCGGAAGATAAGATGAAACAGTGGTGCTATGATAGGAGCGGACGATGGATTTTCAAAAATCCCCCCAGTGACAAACCAAAACCTATGAGCACAGGGTTGCTAGGGCACCCTGTCAATTCCCCCAAGCATGGTCAAGTGGGCAAATGTAAGATCCAAGCAGTTGTTAGAGATAAAAGGTATCAGATGCATATATTTAAAGGTTTTAATGATCAAAAGTGACACATACCATGATACCTGGACCAATTACCTCACGGAGCAAGAACCTTCTCTGATACAAGACCAAGCCGATGGTGATGGATGTTGCTGCTGCTGACAAGACAAAGCTGATGGAAGAAGAAAAGGATGGGCCCTCCAGGGCCATGCTCAGGTCAATCGTGCTCTCGATACTCCATGTCTAGGACCTGTGGGCCTCGAGACATGATCTCCTAGTTATCCCTAAAAAGTGGGGATAACAGCTTGCATGGCCAAGGGAAAGGGGGTCTCATCATGAGCTAGCCTTCTCATTTTTGCTAAAGTACTTGTGGGTAACGCTGTCAGCTCTGGTCACCATGCCAAGGCAATGTCCCCTGGTTAGCTCTTGAGCAAAAAACAAATAAAAGAATAAAGGCAAGAATGAGCTTGGAAAAAATGCATCCATGACAGGGACAGCTCACCTTCTACAAAGGCACCCACAGGTAACAGGCTACATCCTTGGCCCTTACCGCACCCATATGCTTGGACATCCCCTGACCACATCATCCACTTACATGGCTTGGATGAGGTCTCTCTGGGAACTTTCCTTTTTCTGTGGACACTAGCCCAATAGGAAGCCTTGTCCTTTTCCCCAGACTTGTATTGCAGGCTTGTGTAACGTCTTTAAGCTATTGATTGATGTATTAGGGATTTTATGCATGTGTTTAATAATATTAATCATGAAATGTGATTGACATTGCCATGATCCCTATGACTGATGAGCCCATGGAGGGCATAGCCTTTGATGTGCAGGACCATGCCCGACGAACAGGTACCATTTGGACTAGTACACATGGGGAGATGATCAGTTCGGACCTCCATGGGGCTGAAGAGCCCACCAGATGGATGCTGAGACCCCATCAGGGGGCAGAGACAATACAGAGGATGATCAAGGACTTTGCACCAGAGAAGAAGAGAACGTTCCACCAGAGGCACCCCAACATAGCTTAGCCTAGGGGGTTGAACCCTTTTTACTGAGATGTTGGCCTTGGAAGGCCTGGGACGTCACCTTTGATGACCATGACGTCATCCAGCCTATTGGACGTTTTGGAGGTAGACTGGGCAGCAGTGGCACGTGTGGCATGTTGGAGAAGCCCCTGGAGGGCTAACGTTTTGCTCCGGGATGTTTCATTTGCCCTAGAAAGGGCTAGCACCTCTCTTAGAGGGGATTTTACTCTCTTTTCTGCTTAATTAGGGTTTTTACTTGACAATTTAATGTAAAACAGTATGATTTTGATAATTTGGCCTTGTCGGCCTTTTACCTAACCTAAAATGTAAAATTAGATCAAGGTTTTGTATAAATGAGAGATTTTCACTCTTATTTTTTCATCATCACTCACTCACCACTTGGTGAGGTCTGAAATTTGCGCCCTATCTTGGGTTATTGGCTGATTTAAGGAGGCGCACTTGTTGAAGGAAGACATTTTTTGGCATATTTTGGCATTTCT
>ML783363.1:577068-588615 GCA_009831015.1 Picea engelmannii | reverse complement strand
ATACTTCGTTCTTTATTATGGATTGGTATTCCTCTGTCATGGCATCTGCCCATTCTTTCCTCTGAATGGCTTCTTCAAAGCAGGTAGGCTCCTCCTCTAGAAGATCACACATCAAAGCCGTATAACTGGAGAATGGCTTTGGTTTTTCTTTTTTCACCTGTCTCTTAGTTCCTTCGGGAACACCATACTTCTCTCCATCTTGAATAAGCTCTCTAGCCCAAGCTGGCTTTCTTTTATGGAGGATCGTCATCTGAGGAGGTTCTTGAACTTCTAATATATCATGGTCCTCTAGAATTTCCTCATCAAGGGAAGTTATGACTTCCCTCACTGGTTCTACGGCTCTGGGAACCTCCCTCACTGCAGTTATGGAGATTACGGGTTCCTCTTCATATACTTCTTCAAGCTGGCATCTTCTGGATTTCTTGAGCGCTGCATCTTCATCAAAGGTCACATCCCTGCTGATCTCAATGTGACGGTGACCTGGTATATAGATTCTGAAGGCCTTGGAGACCTCACAGTATCCCACAAATATTCCCTTCTTTCCTGAAGGTTCCAGCTTGTTTCTCTTCTCTTTCGGTATATGAATAAATACTGGCCAGCCAAATATTCGGAGAGCCCAGTTCACAGCAGTATGTTATGTGGCAGGTTGCCAACCCTGTGGATGGACTTCCAGTGGCTTGTCATGGTGAGTTGCGATGGGTGCAGCTCGAGTGCTTTTGCACGGACAAGATGGCTTCGTGTGTATGTCAGGTTGATGAGATAGAGTCTTCATTGGGTCGGAGAGTTGCACATTGTTGAGGTACGACAATGTATGAGGCATTTGACCCAAGAGAATGACACTCGCAAAGATGAGTTGCAGAGGTCTAGAGTGGGCTAGACCAAGTGTCCATCAACAGCTTGGCACTGTTCAGAGAGAGGACACAGGTTCAGTTGTAGTGTGTGTGTAGACACGGAAAGTTTTTGGTGACTTGGATGATGGACTTGGGCAGAAGTTCATTGAATGATCGTGACTTGGGTAAGCAGGATGCTTGCCTTGGAGGATTGCATGGTTCTTATACAGTGGGAACCATTGGCACATGACAGGGGCATAGGATTTGTTTGTGAGCCTCACAGTGTTTGACTCAGGTATTTACGAAGAGTTTGGTATGAGGAGCATGAATGTAGTACAAGGATCTGGAGCAATGGTATTCTGGATGGAGTCGAGGGATGTGTTGCGAGTGGCAAATGTGTTATGGGTGCCAGGAGTGTGTTTTCAGCCTCAGAGATTGAGGAGTAGGGCTATGCAATGTTGTTCCAAGATGGACAGGTGTTATTGGATGCCCAGAGGATCTAGCCCAGGCACGACGGTCCTAAAGTTAAAGAGGGCAAAGTATATAGGCTGAGGGACTAGATATGCGTGTGGTGACCAGCAGGAGCAGAGAGACAGATGAGGAGTAGGTAGCTCCACCAGTGATAAGGCAGGTGGCCCCACCAATAGCACAGGTACAAAGGGAGCAGGTAGCTCCACTAGTGGTACAGGCTCAGAGGGAGTCGGCCCTCAGGATCCAGTAGGGAGGAGCATCCTCCCAGGACTATGTAGAGGAAAGTGGACAGGGAGCAGGTAGCTCTGGAGGCTGTGTGGACTCAAAGGGAGTCAGAAGACTCAGAGGGATTCTGACTTCAGAGGGAGAGTCAGTCGTTTAGTGGGAGCCAACCTTCAGGTCCAGATGAGAGAGAGGCATCCTCCAAGACTGTCAGGACGGTGTCATGGGTTGAGATGGCCAGGCAAGATGCTCAAAAGAGGGAGGCTTCTAGGAGCAAGGTGTCTTCTAGGGAGGGATCATGCCAGACAACAGGAGTTGCTTCAGTGACCGAGGGTGTAGCCAGTCAAGAAGATTGGAGAGCAGGATTTGCTTTGATGACAGAGGGGACAGCCAATCAGGCGGATTGGAGAGCAACTATGGTAGTAGATCCAGTGCGAGAGACAGAGCTAATCCTAGGGTGGGAGACAAAGCTACTTTCAGGTGATTGTGGAGTGTGGTGAGAATATCTCCCTCGCTAAGAGGGGGTGTTGATTTTTGTAGCTTCGGGCAGGTATTATCACATTCCCTAGGTGTTGGACATGTGGAAATTTTCATGGGCACCAAATTACACTCTTCATTTGGTGAAAACTACCATTGGAATGAAGTTGGGGCTTCATGGGTTTGGTGATGGGCTTTGTGGGTTTGTGTTGGGGCTTCACACCCACAAGATTGTGGAGGGGCTTCTATGTTGACCCTTAAGACTTGTATATAAAGGAGAGAGGTCATTGTGACATTTCATATGGTGTACAGTGTGTGGAGACATGATGGAGTTGGCATAAGTGAGTCTGCACTTGCGCCAAGGAGCTTGGTGATCTCAGCAAAGAAATGTTTGTAACTCTAGCAAATATGTCCTAGGAAGGAAGAAACCCAGTGAATCATACGGAAATGTCCGTACAGGTTTTCGTACATGTATGTGAGTTGCAATGGGCACAGTCGCGAATGTACATGTGTTGCAGGAAAGTGAATCACGTATGTACGCAGGTTGTAGGAAGGTGAATCGAGTATGTATGCGGGTTGCAGTGGGCACAGTCGCGTATGTACACGGGTTACATTAAGGATCAATCGCATACATCCGTACAAGGGTTTCTGGGCAAGAACAGGTTCGTATAGGTTGACGTCAGCAGTAATGTAGGTGACGTCAGCAGATCGTACAGGTTGAGGCAAATTTGTGGGAAAAAGAAATTTCCAAGGATTTGTTGAGGTTTGGTTTTTTTATTTTTCTGGTTATTGGAGGACAAGGTTGTCCTCGGATTTTGATGGATTTGTATTGGTTGGGAGGGTTGGTTTTGCCCTCAAAATTTCTGAATTTGATAAAGTTACAGAACAGAAATTTTGTGTCTCATTTGTGTCGATGATTCATCTCTGACCTTGTTGTTTCCGCTACTATATTTTTCAGTTAATAATTTCAGTGTAAAATTGTTCAGTGATAACAGCTCAGGTTTATTGTTAGATCACTAGGAAGCAATTTTCAGATCTAAAATTAGTCACATAGAGTTGCATATGAAAATTGACAGGTTCGAGGACAGATTGGAGGGTGCTTCTAACTTCAGTCCATGGAGAGAGCGCATAGCTCTGGTGCTAGAGGAGTAGGGGTTATGGGAGTTCGTTGAGGGAACTCCAGTGCCACCAACAAATCCAGCACAGCTTGTTGCTCATCTCAGGAAGGATGTGAAGGCAAGAAGAATCATCATTGATGGGGTGAAGGACCGCATTATTCCTCACCTTTCAGGCAAGAAGATAGCCAAGGAAATGTGGGAATCTCTGACCAAACTGTACCAGTCAAACAACCAAAGCAGAAAGATGGTGCTCAGAGAGAAACTCGGGAGCACCAAGATGGCCAAGGGATATTTTGTTGCAACCTATCTCACCAAGTTCACTCAGATTAGAGATGAGCTAGGAGCAGTAGGGGAAGTCGTTAATGAGACTAAGCTAGTGAGGACATCCTTGAATGGCTTCACCAACCAGTGGGACGTATTTGTCCGAGGAGTTGTAGAACGAGAGAAACTCCCTGACTAGGAGAGGCTACGGGACGACTTCACCCAAGAGGAGTTGCGAGTTGGTACCTCACAGGCCAGCGAGCCAAAGATTGAGGATGTGGGGAACCTTGATTTAGCAGGCAAGGGTAAGTTCAGAGGGAAGAAGGGCCCCAGTGGGGTCAGACCTCAAAGGGAGAGAAGCAGAAGGATCTCAGCAAAGTTAAATGCTTTGCTTGTCACAAACCAAGACACTTTGTCAGCCAGTGCCCAAACAAGAAGAAGGGCAGCAAGAAGTCACAGATGGCAACTTCAGCTTCAACAGAAGTTGATGAGCTTGCAGTCAGAATTGAGAATGAGTTCTCACTCATTGCATGTCTATCCAGTTCAACCAGCAGTGGAATCTGGTACATTGACAGTGGTGCCTCCAGTCACATGACTAGAGTGTGTGATTACTTCTCCAGCTTGAAGGAGGAGGAAATGGACCTCGTTATTGAGATGGACAATAATGCCAAGTGTCGGGCAGCAGGCCATGGGACAGTTACATTTCAGAGGGAGTCCGAGAAACCACTGATGGTGAGAGACATGTTGTATGTTTCGAGGATGACAAAGAACCTGATATCAGTTTCAGCCTTGGAGGATAGGGGTTGTGGTCTCATTTCAAGATGGGAGAGTATACATACGGCCCAAGGACTCCAAGACAACCAAAGTGATTGGAATAAGGAGAGAGAAGTTGTATAGGCTTCAGTTTGAACCAGCCCGAGCATTGGTGAGCAACACATGTGACATGGCAGAGTTGTGGCATAAGAGGATGGCGCATTTGCATCATGGAGCACTCAAAGTGCTCAAGGAGATAGTGACAGGCCTTTTAGATTTCAACACAGAACATCATGAGGCATGCAAGGGATGTGTTATGGGGAAGTGCACCAAGATAGCTTGCCCAAACAGTGACAACAAGACAGGAGGCATTTTTTATTTGATACACTCAGACGTATGTGGGCCCATGTTATCGGTATCCTTGAGTGGGTACGAGTATTATGTCACCTTCATTGATGACCATTCTAGGAAGACCTGGATCTATTTCATGAACACCAAAGACGAGGTCTTCAATCGGTTCCAAGAGTTCAATGCTCTTGTGGAGAACCAGACGGGGAGAAAGATCAAGACACTAAGATCTGACAATGGAGGCAAGTACACCTCGAAGGCCTTCAAGGATTTATGTGCAGGTGTTGGGATAAAGAGGGAGTTGATTGTTCCGTACAACCCTCAGCAAAATGGGGTGGCGAAAAGGAAGAACAAGGCCATAGTTGGGGCTGCAAAGGCAATGTTGTATAATCAGGATCTGCCTAGATTTTTATGGGCAGAGGCTTGCAACACTGCAGTCTACATACAGAATAGGAGTCCTCATAGGGTGTTGGGGAGGAAGACTCTAGAGGAGGTATTTACAGGGAAGAAGTCAGAGATTGGAAACTTCAGGATATTTGGATGCCTAGTCTACTGTCACGTCCCCTCAGAAAAGAGGACGAAGCTCAAGGATACTGTGGAGAAGGTGATCTTCGTTGGGTACAGTGAGAACTCCAAGGCATATAGAGTCTACATCCCTACATTGAGGAAGACAGTGGTCAGGAGGGATGTGAAGTTTGAGGAGGATAGAGCCTTGAGAAAGGCTCATGGGACTGTTCCAGCAGCAGCATGGAAGGAAGAGGAGACACAGGTTACAGGTGCAGGTACAGGCACGGATGCTCAGACTTCAGAGCAAGAGGCTCCACCAGTACAAGATACTCCTTTTACCAGGAGGAGGAAGACCAGATGGGTTGAGCAGACCTTGAGAGAGGAACAGGGGTACTGGGTGCTCATAGGACTTCTATCATGGAGAGTAGAGCACCAAAGAGATTTTCTAGTTACATGGCTCTGATAAGCGAGTTGTTAGAGCCCGAGCCTTCCAGCTTTCAGAAGGAATCACAACAACAGGTGTGGAGAGATGCCATGGTGGAAGAGTATGCTTCCATCATGAAGAATGATTTATGGGAGGTTGTGCCCCAGCCAGAGGGGAAATCAGTGATTGGCTCGAAGTGGATCTACAAGATCAAGCACGTTGTTGATGGTAGTGTGGAGAAGTTCAAAGCCCGGTTTGTGGCTTAGGGGTTCTCTCAGAAGGAGGGAATTGATTAAGATGAGACGTTCGCCCCAATAGTCGGGTACACTTCGATCAGCGTCATGATCTCTATTGCAGCAGAGATGGGGTGGAAGATCCACCAAATGGATGTGAGTTAACACACTCAGTCAGTTCATGGTTGAGCCGAGGAGAGTACACTGGGTGGTAGCGAAGCATGTTCTGAGATATCTGCGTGGCATAGTTGAGTATGGGTTGAGCTACATCCGGGGAGATGGAGTGAAGTTGATGGGATTTACAGATGCAGACTAGGCAGGCAGCACAATTGACAGGAAAAACACTTCAGGGTGTTGTTTCAGCTTGGGATCAGGAGTTGTTTCCTCGTTCAGCAAGAAGCAAAAGTCAGTTACATTGAGCTCTGTTGAGGAAGAGTACATGGCAGCCAGCTTAGCAGCATGTGAGGCCATTTGGCTTTGGAAGCTTCTCATGGGGTTGTTTGGACAAGAGTTGGAGACTACTGTCATTGATTGTGACAATCAGAGTTGCATCAAGATCTCTGAGAATCCAGTGTTCCATGACAGACCCAAACACATTGAGATCAGATTTCACTTCATCAAGGACTGTGTGCAGAAAGGGACAGTGAAGCTACAGTATGTGCCTATAGGTGAACAGGTGGCAAACATTCTCACTAAGGCCTTGATAAAAGGCAAGTTTGTCTTTTTCAGGGGTGCAGAACACCTTCCTCGCTAAGAGGGTTTTTGCTTGGGAGGTGTCTCGGCATTGGCCTAAGTGTCTAGGCATGCTGAAGGACACATTAATTAATACCCAGATCAGCATTTTTTTTTTATCCTAAGTTTTGACTTAGGAAAAGCATAAAAATTATGTAAATAATTTTTATTGGCTTTTAACTCAGATTTCTAAAGTTGTTGACTTTGGAAATTACATTTTCACTTACGTGAACTTTCTAATTTTTTTTGGAAACTTCATGAAGGGGGAAAAGAGAGTGAAATGAAAAGATAAGGAGGAGGATGAGGCAAGGGTGAGGACACACTCATTGAGCAAACAGAAAAAGAGGGCGCTTGGGTGAGGAAGAGTGCGATTTGTTGGCTGAGAGAGAGGGCGACCTGGGCTAAGGAAGAGGGTCATACAGCAGGCTGTACCAGCAGCAATGAAGAGGCCAATTTAGGGGTCGTACAGCAGCAAGAGAACAAACCATACCTGGGCCGTACAGCAGCAAAGAAAGAGGGCCGATTTCTGAGGGTCGTATTGGGTGTTTTCAGCAGGATGTACAGGCCGTATTTGCTGGGCAAAACAAACCGTACAGCACAAGTTTGGCTGGACCGTACAGCCAAGAAGAGGGCAAACTTGTTAGAGAAATTTTCTGTAAAAATTCTGAGTTTATTGCTTCTGTAATATTTTCCTCCGAAGCCATAATAAAGCCCCTCTTTGCTGGTTTTCCCCACACTAGGGTTTCAGGGTAAATTTCTGGTGTTTATCTTTTATGTTCTTGCTTTCATGTTGCTTCTGCTGTGAAAAATTAGTTAAAAAATCAGCTGTAATTTTCTGCATAGTATACAGAAGTTTTATATCAGCATTGATTTAATTTTTGGGTAGATAAATTATTGGCAAGAAAAACTCTGCATGCTGGGTTGATAAAAATTAACATCCAGATTCCAACATGAGTTATATAATATAAGCTCAACCTAAATGAAGAAAAGCAATTGATCTTAGTAAGTTGGAGATGCAGGATGGTGAATTTGCCACAATTGTTGGGAGGATATATGTGATATGTGACTCCAAAGTCTGAGAAATAAAGTATGTAGTAATTGCTGAACAAAAAATTAAAAATTACATTAATAAATCCAGTTTATACCTGCAATATTGGGTTTGGACGGTCACAGCAGTAATGCTCAACTGATAAAAACACATTTCTACCCTTTGATCCACAAAGAACTATAGCTGCTCTTCTGCAATTAACCAATCATCAAATCACAATTTAGAATTTAAATCTGTTATTGTTGATTTCTAAACTGTCCCTTTCCATAACAACATAAAAAGCTCAAAGAGGGATTAATTCTAATACACAAGGTCTCTCTCACATTATTGTTGCTTCACCTTTATAGCATCAAAATCAGAACAAAAAGTAAACCATAACAGATGAGATTTTGGCATAGATCTTTATTGACACAATACCAGTAGCGTGCTCAGCTAATCAAAAGTTTCTCTAAATAAGGCATACTTTATAACAATAAAGAGTTATCACCTGCTGCCCAAAATATTTAATAATTAATCTAGTTACATACTATCAAGTAATAATAACCATGGATGAAGTAAAAGATCAACTTCAGCACGAAAAGAAACAATAAACAAAATCTTTGCACCTCCCCCTAAAGGAGCCTTCCAAGTCCAAAACCAAGAGAACTGTAAAGTAAGACATGAGGGTTATTTACAACTAGACACCTCCAAAATCATTAGACCAAATCTTGCTCTAATCCTAAGATGTCATGTGTGATCCGTAAAGCAAGTAACAAGTCACCTGTAAATGACTACACACATAACATAGAGGTGAATGTTAACTGTTACATATATCAACCAGTCTAGATTCATCTTAACCTTGGATCTATCAAGCACCAAGAGGGATCAAATCTCTAGAAGTGTGAATTCCAAACCTTTTATAGAGTGCAAAAATCTGAGAAAAGTTTTGTGCTTCTACAAATTTGATCCCTCTAGGCGCTTGATAGATATAGGGCTAAGATGGATCTAGATTCATATTATTTCATGTTTCGTTCTGTTATCACTCAAAAATATACCACAAGAAAGCATCGACTCCAAGAACTATACCAAGAAAAATTGAGTAATAACTGATAATCAATCAGCCCTAGTTCACTAGCTAACCACTTCTCCGTTCGGATTGGTGCTTTTCCGATCGTAGGGGGGTGTCCCAAGTGTTCATGCACTGAAAATTACTTAAAAAATCTGTGTTAGTATGACAAATCAGCACATAAATAATGAATCTTGGTATGCGGCGTGTGCAAAGCAACCAAAGACCTAAGAAAATTGATAGTTAAAGAACACGAGAGAATTTCAGTTTGTAATAGCGAGATATGAAAAGAAAATAGAGAAGAATATGCGCTATGTTATCACAAGATCTAGGACCCTTGTGCAAATCCTCTCACAAGGTGCAAGACAAGTGTAACTTTTGGAAGTATTTGCCACTGTCACCTTAGCAATTACTTCCCTCGTTTTAGTGAAGGATGAAATCCAACACAAGGGAAGCTTCCTTAGCCACCTCAAGGAATCCTATAGCAAGACGAGTCAAGTCTACATCCTCCTATATTGGTCACTCAATCATACCACCACTAGGTTAAAGTTGTCAAGGCAAGGATGAGGTGGTTTAATGAAATAGTTTCCAGATTTGCATAAATGAAGTATCCAAGACAATAAATAACGTTAACTAAGTTCAAACAAGTCAAGGGGATGCCCCAAACACCACAAATCAATAAGGAAACTATAGCTGTTACAAAACTTGTGATTAAGATGTTTAGCTACAGCAATATGATAAGTTACAACAGCAGAAATATAACAGCCCTTAAAACAAGTAATCATGCAATGAAAGAGGGCTGAAAATGCAAGCTAAAACTAGGGTTTAGACAACAAATGCTTTCTGAAATATAAAGGGCATGAAACAACCTCAAAATACCCAAGAAGCCAAGCCCTAGTAGGCTGGAAATTTTAACAGCAATGCAATAAATGATGTCAAGGTGTATCTTAAGGGGGAAAGATGCCAATAAACCCTAGAAGTCAAGCTAGAAATGGCTGAAAATTGAAGAGGGTTTGCAATAAGTCATAATCTAACCATAAAACATCAAAGGAGAGAGAAAATTAGGGTTTAAGTTCACTTGCATGAGAAAGTGACTAGTGTCGTCCAATCCTCTTGGGCAAATGGAGTCATCATGCACTTTCTTGGAGGCCAAAGGTGAAAGAAAGACTTAAAGACAAAACCCTAGGGTAGTCCACTACAAACCTTAGGTATCTATCCTTTAGAAGGGAAAATCAAGGTAGTCCACTACAAACCCTAAAAGGTCGTCCCATGTCTTCTAAGAGCCTTTGAACAAGAGATCAAGATGGATCTCCGGTAAAACCCGAGGTTAGTCCACTACAAACCCTAGAATTTTATCCTACAAGAATAGAACTAGGGTAGTCCACTACAAACCCTAGAAATATCCTTGTGTCCTTTAGCAAGCTTCAACAAAATGATTACAAGGTAAGGTAGTCCACTACAAACCTTCTTAGGGTTTCAAAACAAGGTTTATTCAAGAGAAATACAAGATAACATGCAATATCACCATTTTGATAAGACGTTCACCTAATACATCCAAGAAATAAACCAACATAGACTTAAGAAGAGCACTTACTATATAAATCAATGATCACCATGAAAACGCTGGCCAAGAAATCATCCATAAAAACTTGAAGAGCATCCACAAGATCATCTCCAAGACAAGGCGCATAAGTCATCCATAGTGAAAAGAGAAGTAAAGAAGACAAGTAGAAGTGATTCTCTACAAGTTGTGTTATGATTTACAAGGAGGTAGCACTCCCTCTATTTATACGAGGAAACCAAGCACTATACATCCATATGAAGCCCCTAAAACATAAGAATCCATGATACAAGGTGGATAGGTCTTAAGGCCAACCCCAAAAATGCCTCCAAAATAAAGATACAATGCTAAAACATGGAAAACGTCCTCCTAAAAATCCACAAGCGTAGGTGCAGGAAGCTCCAAGGAGGTGACATCATCCTCTAATGAGGTACAAAAGGCTCCAAACGTCAGGTCTATCCCCAAAAGGTGCAAAGCATCTCCAACTTAGGGTTTGTTGTGCTTCTATATGCCTCCAACTTAGGGTTTGTTGTGCTTCTATATGCGGCTGGAAATCCTTGCAAAAAATCATAGGTCAAAAACATCTTTTCCCTTTAGTTCATCATCCAAAATATAATCTCCAATTGTACCTCCAATGACATATTGATGACAAGACGAAGAAAAAGATGGCTGGAAATTTCTGCTATGACATTGTTATCGTCCTGGATGAATCACATCCCCATAAGAGCGCTCACATGAATGTTCACCAAAATCCGAGCATAAGAGTGGTGTTAGATTTTAGGGTAAAATGCAGAATGTTAGTCTCTTTAAATTTTTCTAATAAACAAGACAAATTAGATCTGTAAGTCAATCATGGATAGATCTCAAGTAAAGCAAACTGCAGCTGTTTAATAGAGAAGCTCTGATCACATATTAAACTCAGATCTAAGAGACAGATCTAAACACTGTAAGAACAGAACACTCAACTCAAGTTTGCTACAGCATATAGTATGATAGATCTATGACAAACTGTAACAGGAAACTCATTCAATAGATCTCAAATCTCAAAATTATCTAAACATAACAGCAGATTTGTATAGCAGTAGAGTAGACTGACAACAGCAGATTAGACTTATCTAACTGATCTAAAGTAGCATACCTATAACATAACAGAACAGTAGATCTGTATTTTTATTCAGAAGCAAAACTCTTCTAAATGTAMCAGCGGATTTAAAACACAGTTCTGTTACTATACTCAAACTGTAAACARGGAGTATATAATATGAATTTATTCAATACAGTAAAGTCAGATATGAAAACTAGAAGCAACTAATAGAGAGCATACCTGGTACCAACCTTACCTCTGATGATAGCACACCACCACAATAGAAATAGGTCCTGAAAGTTATGCTCAGTTAAAGGTTCAGTTCAAGATCAATCAGAGATCTATATGCCAAAGGTTGAAGGAACATTTCATGCCACCGAGTCAATAGGTTAAGGGAAGAAAACCACTACAGAAAAACCCTCACAAACAAAGC
>ML783363.1:487464-550829 GCA_009831015.1 Picea engelmannii | reverse complement strand
GATTCATCACTAATCAATTAGTTAAATGATCTTATATCTATGTTTTCATGTTTTTTGCAATTGATTCAACATTCTGCATGTTTTATATATATATATATATATATATATGCATCAAAATATATATTTTTTATGTATTATATAAAAAATGATCCCGAAACGCTCCCGCTCCCGGAGATTTTTGAAAATCATCGATTCATCACTAATCAATTAGTTAAATGATCTTATATCTATGTTTTCATGTTTTTTGCAATTGATTCAACATTCTGCATGTTTTATATATATATATATATATATGCATCAAAATATATATTTTTTATGTATTATATAAAAAACGATCCCGAAACGCTCCCGCTCCCGGAGATTTTTGAAAATCTGCAATTCCCGCTCCCGCTCCGCGCTCCCAACAGCCTTGGTACAAACATTTCCCTCTTGTGGTTAGAGACCCAAAACCAAAAGGGAACCATTTTCCAAGGTACCCAAATCTCAACATCTTGAAGGTCCAACAAAGTTTTGAGATTTTTTTAATGGTAACTGTTACTTGAAATTTCTTTAGACTATTAATAGGCAAATACCGTGATATAAATAGTCTTATGTTTAATCTTGTCAAGAGGAATTGTGGTATAATCAGCATCCAAGCTATAGCATAAGACTTACAACGAGCCATTTTTATAATACTGAACCAATGTAAATAATCTTACCTCTTCAGCTCTTCAACAGCAGTTGAATGTAACTATGGTGACCTTCAATCTCCCCTCCAAGCTCTCGGAAATCTGCTCCTCAACAACTAGCAAGAAGCCCACTCAAAACCCTAGCAAAAATTAGTGAAATGAGAAATAGGATGAGAGCAAATGGATTGAAATAGAGTTTTTAACCATCCATAACCCCTTGCAATGACTTGTGGGGCCCGCTGGAACCTTCCTGAAGTGCACACCCAAAAAACACTCCCCAGCAGGTTTGATCCCAGAGCATGCTCTCAAAGGCGCTTTAGAAGCAATCCCACCCAAAGCATGCTTCTGGAGCGGGGGTGTGAGTGGGGAGGCATGAAGGAGGGGCGCTTCGATGCTGTTATGCTATTATCCAAAATGGTCAAAATTTTTGACTGGATATTCTCCTTTGTGTCATCTTCCAATCATCTATTTAATCCCCTGATTTGGATATTCTATTAACCCAAAATGGTCAGACATTTTGACCAGATATTCCCCTTTGTGTCTTCTTCCAAACACCTTTTGAACCACCTTTTTACTTACTATTTTTTACCCTTATGTAAGACTGGTTTACAAAGCCGACTTTGTTCCAGCAATGCCTCCACAATTTCAGCACCAATTCCCATGAAATATGAAAAACCATGATAGTCTGAACTGTCTTCTTTACAATGAATCCGGGCTCACTAAATTTTGATCTTCCAAACAAAAGTTAGGAACAATTTATGGAGACCAGCTATTTTTTCCAATTCTTCAGAGCTAAAACTTATATGAATTGTAGCTCCTAGAATTCTATGTGCCAAATCATCTGAGACAGCCTACTATATCTTCTTTCAAATGAATTAGGTGCACTAAATTTGAATCAGCGGATCAAAAGTTATGTGCAATTTATTGTGACCTACTAGCTTTGTCAATTCTTCGAGACTAGATTATAGGCCTAACCTGTACAGACTGTATGTCCTAGAATTCTATATGCTGAATCTGTTAATATATTGTCGATGTAATATCCTCGTATCTCCTTCCATCAAATCAACTTCCACTGAATTTGGGATTTTCTACAAAGAGTTTGAGTATGGAAAGACGAGGTACTCCTTAAAGTTGCAGTCCAAGAATCAACCCTACTCTGATATCACTTGAAATGATCCAAATTACCCAAAATAACACAGCAAACATTGAATATGCCAAATATAAATGGGCAGCACGGCTTTGAATTACAATAATGATGATCAGTTGCATGACTCCTAAGAAATAGAAGAATATCTAACAATAACTCCATAAAATGACAATATCAAATAATTATATACAATTGTTTGAATGGCTAGAATAATCTCATATTTAACTAATTTCTAACTCCGCACTCATGTGGGAGAAGTTCCTAGCTGATGTACCATTTATTTATACAAGCGGTCCCTTATATTAGCTATAGGGTCCTAACAAATTTTCACTTGTAAGTAGTTATTTTGAAGGGTTGCACTTGTACGTAGCTATTTTGAATAGTGGGTGGTGAATCTAGTAGAGTTGAGATCCTTTTGTTTTGACTCATAAACTAAAATATTACTTCTCTTTTATTCTTGAATTTTAAATTTTAACGTTTAAAATGTGTAATTTCACTTGATATTTAACACTTCTCTTTCTATAGTGCATGGATGTCTGTATGTAGTATTAGCCATACCCACAATCTGACATACCCATTCTTTGAGGATCTTCACAAGCAACTCCATTCCTATTTGTGGCATTCTTCGTAGCTGCATACCCATATTTCCTTGAAATCATCTTGACAAAGGGAGTGCAATCTAATGATGGCCTTTGCAACATTTTGAGAAATTGTCATGCCCATAAACATTGGCCGTAAATGGTGAACTTCAATGAGGAGTTAATTGTTGTCAAAAAATAGATAGAAGTAGGGCAAGGATGGTTCCTCGTTATAAATAGAAGTTTAGAAGAAAAAATAGAGGTAAGTTAAAGTTAAGGAGGAAACCAACCGTGGAGTGATTTAGAGAGCTCCAACAGAATCAAGAAGCAGCCTATTTGGAGTCAACAGGAACAGTTGAACTAAAATACCCGAGATCCACAAGGTCTCGTCAGATCATGTTTGTTGTTTTAAAGGAAATGAAGGAGTTGCTATTCCCATTATCAATGAGATAACCTTGAAGATTCACCAGATGTAAGGAGTCTATGTGGACATTTTCAGGTATTTGATAAGATCTGAATCCAATTTGGCAGAGGTTGGTAAGACCCAGGAGTTGCTAACAATAGCACTGATAAAATTCCAGAAGGATATTGGGAACCTTAAGTCTCAGTTGGGAGAAATCAAGTTGAAGGTGGATGAAGGAGCTGTTAGTACCATTGGAATAATGCCGATGGCCAAGGTTGTCCCAGTGGAGCAGATAACAACCCATAATCACCCGTGCTTCTCATCGAGACGATCCCGCATTCAAGGGACCCGGCGGAAGGAACCAGCACCATGGTGGCCGAAGATGATCTGGCAACAATGAAGCCTATCTCAACTGTTTTTCGGCTTTCTAGGTTTATGTTCAGTTCCATTTTTTTGAGGTTGCAGCAGTCAGACTAGCTGAGACAAAATGTTTGTATGTACGTTTATAAGTGTACAAGCCAATAATCAAAATAACACAGGATATGTACAGCGACCTGATATCTAAGTTTTTAAAGCAGGAAGGGGTCAGGAATTCTTGGTAATTTAGTGAGAGGTTTAGTCATGATTTTCTACTCTTTTCGTTAAATTTTCTAAGCCCAGTCTGTAATATTTCTGTGTGCATGTATTCACCATATTCTCCATAAAATTCATGTAATTTTCACCCAATTCATGTCTCTGCTTATCCTCTAAAAGCACTCTCACGGAGATTCTTCACAAAAAGAAATAAGATTTAATCCTACAATTCAGATGATTAAATTCTTGAGCTAAAAGGGTTAAAAAGAAAGAAAAACTACTCACAGGAGAAGATCGTAGACTCCAACAGTGAGGAAATAGTTGATCTTCTGCACAAAGGTGCCTTCGAAAATGGGCCATTGTCCACAAAGAAATGCAACGACTACTAAAGCTGTTAAGCAGCAATGCAATACGAGTACCCACTGGGAAGCCATGATTATTATTTCTTCTTAGTTCGTTCTTTCTTAATTTCCAATGCTTCCCTTCGCCATTTTCACTCGCTGCTCCGCATCCATGGAATTCAACGCGCTGTTAAGAGAATTTGTCAGAACCCAATTGCTCTTCACTGTCAAACAAAGCCAGGTTTCTTTTGTTTAGATTCCAGGCCTGCCTTTCTTATTGTGAAACAATGTCTAAATCGAAAGTCTCAGAAGATAGAATATAAAATATAGAAATCTAAAGACACGCGTTGCGGGTAGCATAGCGGTCCATCTCATTAGTCTCCAAATCCAAATAATAAATGGATAAAGATAATTGGGTGGGGGTTTTATAACAACTACACTCTGTTCGATTTTCACTGTATTCTCGTACTTTTATTTTAGGCTTTACCTACAATTCTTCAAACTAAAATGTCCTCAGACTTCGATATTTTGGCAGAGTGGGCAGTCGTGATTGTTGGGAGTATACTTGAAGCTGCATTTCATCCATTACAGAGTTGTATAGTCAATGGAGTTTTAACAGAGAGCAATTATATAATTTTTAAGTTCCATCCATACACTTCACAACAAATAAAAAAAGAACCGAACTCATCTAGAAGGATTAGAATATAAAAATCGTAAAATAGATAGTTCTTCCCAGCACATCAACATTGACATCCATTCCAAGAAATAGACCATTGTATCTCATACAGGGGAAGGAAAATAAGATCGTATTAAATGTAAATATTATTGTCTCTAAATTTTATAAATCATGAAAATAATATATTTTAAGTTTTTCGTTCTTCGAAGATGATAAAAAATAAAAGGATTAATTATATTAATGATATTTATTAAGATCACTTTAAAAGTCAAACACCTTCTCTCATTAATGAAAGAGTTTTATGAGTTTGAAATTTGATAACTTACATGGCAAGATATTGCTCTAACTATTAAACCACGACTTCATAGATATTAATTGTGGGATCATCAGATTTTTTTTAGGAGAATTATTATAAAGACTATTAATATTGGTATCATATAAATGACGAAGGTTATCAATACTTATATCATAATTATAAGAGTTATTAATGGGATCATAAAATTTATAAGAATAAGGATATTCATTAGTAGTAGAAAGTTATTAGGGTTATTTATATGGGCATTTATTAAAGTTATAGGGTTATTGTACTGTCGAAGGTAGTATATAGCAATGAGTTAGCATTGATTTTCATATTAGTTTTGTGTTGACTTGAAAATTTTATATCGGTTTTAATGTTCAACATAACAAGTAAAAGAAATTATTTTTTAATATAACAAAAATAGTATTTTTTTAACTCCTCATTGGTCAATAAATTGATAGTGTTATTGCAGCCTTCGCATATTTCGAGACCTTGAATTAATGAGGAAGGACAGAACCTGACAACATGGTCAGGCAGTGAGTGGGCCCGCAGGAACGTCAAATGATCGAAGATCGGTGGTCGAAGAAACCAAATTTGCCGAGCGTTTAGCATACTCCTATAATTTCGTGAACACTGAACGGATCCTAAATTAAAGTAATCCTGTAGGAAAATCAATGTTCCTTCGTATTAGTCGTTGTCGATAGCCAAGCTATCTTCCACTGGGAATCGCTAGACTCGTACTAAAATGTAATGTCTTTTGTCGCGCAGACTCTAAAAAGTAAAGTTTTCGGAGGCAGTACATCGCAGCATGTTGCACTTGTTTATACAAGTATCGGAAAGCTTTAAGGGTTTTTTTTTTTAATACATCTTATATTTACAAAAAAATATACAAAAAAGGATGGAAGGTGTTGAGACCATTTCCCGCTTTCGAGTTTCCCTCCCCTTTCTATTTTCTCAACTTTCTTTTTTTCCATTTCTTTTCCCTCTTCTATACTTACCCGAATTCCCCTTTTATTTTCTCCCTTCTCTTCTCCCTTTCTAGTTACTTTACTTAGTCATTTTTCTTTTTAGAATGGTGAGTTGGTTGGTGGACTCGCGGGTTCTCACTTCCATCCATATTCTCATATCATGAGTCCGACCGACTGCCATATTATTCTATACTTAACCATTTCTGCAGTCGCGGGTTCATTGGTTCAAACTTTCATATGCCAAGTTCTGCGATATCCATTTTGCACCCATAGATCCGCGATCTACATTATGACCATCGGACTCACCGAACTCCTAAGTATCTCATCACTCTTATATTGAGTCTGACCGACCGCATTACAACACTTAGCCTATTTGCAACCTTTCTCAACCGCGGGTTTGCGGGTTCTTGGGTTGGCAAGTTCATAAAAATTCCCAAATCCTAATTGCTCCCATTCGTCCCCGCCATCCTCGTGCTTTTCCTAATACGCATTTAAGAATGGTTTAATGCTACTAACTCATCATGCAGGTTCTGTAAATGTCGTCATTAATAAGCGAAGGGCTCGAGGAGATTTTTTCATTAAAACCACATTAAAGCATGATTTGACGAAGATTATATTATGGTTATCTCTCTCAAAGTGCCCATTGCAAATATTAGTTAGATTAAAGAAACACTCTCGTCAACTTATGGTTGCAGTAGTTTTGCGGTGATACTTTGAATATTTTTGGGTGTGAGCACCAGAACTTTCAGTGGTCTATAGTGTATTCTTACTATTCATCCCCTTCTGCTCAGAAGGAAGTGATTTGGACGTCTGGAATTGCTCGTGCAAGGTGTGTCCCTGAGGTTTTCGACTGAAAGGAACTTGTTGCATGGTGCGTTGAGAAATATGTACCAAGTCAGCAGATTATTCAACTTCAAGACCATTCTCTCATTTCTCTTTCACCTCAAGTATTATGTAAGATGTTGAAACTCCTTGAACCAACACTTACTTTCAAAGGAGAGGATTGTAGGGATTTCCTGAAAAAGCATGACAACGGCCTAGACCTCTTGCCTGAGTTCTTGGAGAATCGTGTTGCCATCCCTGAAGATATTACTAGGTTGTAGGCAACTTGTTCAAAAACCCCTTTCGGGAAATTGCTTGGTTATTCACCAGGGTGACAAGCCAAGAAAGTACCGCCAACATTTCCCGTATGATTCTTTATATCTTATATTTGATTGTCAAAGAGAAAGCCATTTTTTATTGGGGAAAACGGATTTCCATTGAAATATCTTCCCAATTGTCACAGTACAAAAAGGATAAGAAATTCTATATGGCTTCTTATTTGGTGTTTGTGATAGCATATTTCTGCCAATTTTCTAAATCATCTATCTGTAAGAAGGGGAACTGTGAATTTGACCCAGTTATCTTCTAGTACCAAGTGTTGTGGAGACACAAAGCTTCTTTGCATTTTTATGAAGTTTTCAATGATTTTGTCTTGGTCTTTAAAGGATTGTTGTTTGGAAAAGATACCCCCAGAATATCCGCCCAGGAAAGTAAATTCTTGTATAAAAAGGGGACGTTGGAGCAAATGGAAAATTACAATGTTATCAGGATTTTCGGTTCTAAGGAAAATCCATCATTTCTTCCATGCCATATATCTGATAGAATGTTTATTATGGAAGTCACAAGGCGATATAATTTCTGGCTACGCTTTTTTCATGAGAAACGAAAAAAAACAATTCATACCCTTGCCTTGGAAAATTGGGGATTTTATATTCAGAAATATAAACAAAATCGATGAATTGCAAACCACTTCCACAATTTGAATCTCAAATATGTTGAAAAGATAAAAGGGTTTGACCCTAACAGAATTTTTGTGAAACATATGCTAGCAATGGGATTCAGTAATTCATCTATCCATACTATTCTAAGTGAAGAAAAAGATAATAACTTAGGCGCTCCTACTCACAATGTCGGTGACTTGGAAATGATACTTAGTACCAATGAATTTTACAAGTAGAAAGGAAAGGGTCCCAACGAGAAGAGTGCCCAGTCCCCAACTATTACTCTTAAGACCACAACATCTCGGAGCAATGCTCTAGTGGCCCACCCATCTAGAAAAGTGACCAACAGTAGTTCAGGCGGCGAAGGAGAAAAGAATCCCCCTCCGGGAAAGATTGAGAGCTCGCACAAGTTTCCTCTAAGAAAAAAGAGAAAAAACGTCGTGCAAGAGGAAGAAGACCAGTGCATAGAGAGTGACATCAATAGCTTCTCCCTTGAAGATATGGAGCTCGAGGAAGACATTGAGAAAATGTTTCCCCCACTGGATCAGTCAGGGAACATGGCCCACCAAAATCCATCATTGGAAATCATTGAGAATGAGACCTTCAACGAAGAAGAGTCATTTTTTTTCAAAGCATTGTCTTTGACAGGGAATCCAAGAAATTAATTATTGAGAAGAGTGATGTGAAGAATAAGAAAGTAAAATCTTGTTCAGATGTTGACCTAAGAGATATGTAGCCTTCCCATATTTCTAGAAGTCATAGAGCAACCGACGATGCATTGGATGACTCCATTGGTGGTCTTGAAGCGGAAAACACGAAGTTAAAAGAAAGGATTAAGGAATTGGAAGAGACCTTAATGCCTCTTCCACTTCTTGTCATTCCTTTGGAAATCATTGGACCCACCACGCCCACTGCTAAATGAAAAGGATCATCGAGCTTACTTACATAAGCCAGGAGCTATGTGGAGAGAATTATCAAGAAAAGAATGGCATTGATCACAGAGGCTTGGGAAATTTCAAAAAACATGGTTTCTTTTGGCTCGAGGGCACATGCCTTCCATGAGTATTTGCATGTCGACCTAAAGAATGAAGAAGGTTTTTACCTTGATTTTGTGGTACCCTTTGGTATTAAAGTTTCCAACATGACAGAATTAAGGAGAAGAGAGGAGGATCTTCCCTCTCCAACTTGGATTAAACAGTTGAACGCGTGCTCGAAAGAAAAGATAAAAAACTTGAATAACATTGTTCAAACGTGCAGCCAAGCTATACCAAGGAGGGAAGAACTATTCAAAAGGCTCACGGAGGTGGACCTAGCCGGAAGCACTAACGAAGTCCAAGATCCCAAATTGATCCTCAACTCGTTGTTCCTAACAAAGCAACAGTTTGACGAGCAAGTTGATATTTTTAAAGGGTTGTCAGTTGAAAAGTTCTATGGTATACTTGAATATGATGAGGACGACATAGACAATTGGCTAGTGGACTACTCCGTGAAAAATCAAGACATTGAAGAAGCATTACATGGCATTTCCCTTAATCCGAGAGACTTGGAGGGCGAGTTGTTCAACATCAAAATCAAGCATGAAATCAATGTGGCACCAATGAAAAGTTATAATGAAGAATGGTTTAAGAAAGCTATCAAAAAATTGACCACCGAGGGGCAAGAAATAGTTGAGACGGTTCATGTAACCCTTAATGAAGATAATAAAAGGACACCAACAAGCAAGCGAAGACACAAGAGACCATCATAGTAAGTTTATGCTGATCACATCCTTCTTTTCTTTATCAAGTCCTTCATCCAGTTATTCCACTTCTTTCACTAGAAAGGTTTAACCGAAGACTGATAACTCATATTTTCTTCTTACCAGGTCTTGGTGTTCTTTTACCACCCACCAGCTTCCTTCTACAAGCTTAATTCTTGTGTATATTTGCTTTATGGTCTGCAGGAGCCCGAATCCTAGTCTTTAAGACAAATGCATTTTAAATTTCAAAGAATATGTAACAGACTATATATTTTTTAGAAATTTCAAGAGAGCTATTTCGGGAACAATCTCAAATGTACTTTGTAACCCAGAGTTTTGGATACAAAGTATTTAAGGTTGATCTATAAT
Organism: Picea engelmannii; assembly: GCA_009831015.1. NCBI lineage: Eukaryota > Viridiplantae > Streptophyta > Pinopsida > Pinales > Pinaceae > Picea > Picea engelmannii. The sequence goes on along the minus strand of ML783363.1, from coordinate 541,307 downwards.
TATCTTTATTTGAGTTTCCCATGTCCACTTTGTTAAAGTTCTCTTATGCATGCGGACCATCTTCTTTTTTATTTTTATGTGATCAGAAATATTTAGTCAAACTATGATGGATGTGAGAAAATTTTGCTTATTTTCTTTAAACGTGTGAATGTGCTTGGTTCCTCGTCCTTTCTCAGGAGATTTCTTTTAAAGAGAAAACAAAACATTTTTCCTTTTATTTTCTTGCCATATTTATATTTCTTTGAATTACTACGACGGACTTATGTCAAGTCCCACATTTTGAATATCTAGAATTCCCAAGAAAATCTAAAGAGGAGTACCACCTCTATAAAAATGCAGGGGGATTTACATCCTCATGAGGTTGTCGTTTCGGTCCTAATGGATTCAAGCATCAACATTTTTGGCCACCATATTGGGGAACTAAATTGAAATTTGGAACCTAGTCTATCATTTTTGAAAAATATATGACTTTTCCTCAGGTTGATCAGACCTGCTTAGAAATTGGATTGAACAATCAACGAAGCATCTTACATCAGTTATACAATCTGGTAATAACAACAGCTGAGACCCAAGAAGAGTTAGAAAGGTCCTCGCAGATCTTAGTCCAAGAAGAAGAAAGAAAAATCCTCTGGAGACAGAGGAGAGACAAGCGACAAGACCAAAGAAACCAATGGCTATCTAGAGCAGCACAAGAACAAGGTTGCGATTGAAGTTGGACGAATACAAGGGACCCATTACTAGAAGTAAAAGAAAGCAACTCTTTATTCTTAGAAGTGAAAAGCATATTCCTGGAATCTCTCCAGATATGGCAGAAAGAAATGAACAACCCCGAGACGATCATCATGAGGAGAGACAAGGAGGTGGAAGAGATGTTGCAAGAAATCAAGAAAACTTAAGGTTTGAAAATAGAAGAAGAATAAGAGATTCTCCTTTGAATATTATAGGTGAGCAACATGATCTCCCTATTCTCCCTAAGGGCACCCTAAGGAATTTTCTGGAGACGGAGCAATTGATGTAAAGAGACACCTGCACTTATTTCTTGATGTTTGCGATTTTCACCATGTTGAGTATGACGATGTCATGGTAAGGTTGTTTCTACAAACCTTATCAGGAAGAGTGTATGAATGGTATACGACATTTCCCAGCAAATCAATTCACTCATTTAATGACCTCAAAGCCATGTTTCTGACTATGTTTGCCCCTCCAATTGCTTATCATACCCTTCTCACTGATTTCACCCAGATTGGTTTAAGGAAAGGATACGAGATTTTAATCTCAGGTTCAATAAAACCTTGAGTAATATCAAGAAGATACAAAAGATAGTTCACCTATCCAAAGGAGGATCAATCAGTTGTTTAAATTGGAGGAAGAACGAAGCAAAGCCCTGAATCGAACTTCTCAGAGGCAACAAAGTGTCAAAAGTTATTTTGATCAGGGCGCAACTGTAAATAATTATCAAAAGGGAGAACTGGTGTTACTCTGGAACAAGGCCAAGGAGAAACCGTCGATGCATACAAAGTTCGTGGCGCTCTGTATTGGACCATACATTGTTGAAAATCTCCTAGGTTTTAATTCCTATATGCTCCAAGACATGAAGGGCAAAAGATTAATGTTGCCTATCAACGGACAACATTTGAAAGGTTTCTTCATCTAAGACTTTCTCATTCTCATTGTACATAATTTTATTTTTCAGTTTGTATATTCTTACTTTGAATCCATAGCCCAATGGACGGAAGCGCTTGGTCATAAAAATTCTAGATTCTTGACAACCCGCAGGGGGTTATCATCCCACAGTTGGAGCCAGTTTTTGAGACCATTTCCTGCTTCCTAATTTCCCTCCCATTTCTATTTTCCCAACTTCTTTTTTTTCCATTTCTTTTCCCTCTTCTATACTTATCTGAATTACCCTTTTCTTTTCTCCTTTCTCTTCTCCCTTTCTAGTTACTTTACTTAGTCATTTTTCTTTTTAGAATGACGGGTTCGCGGGTTGGCGGACTCGTGGGTTCTCACTTCCATCCATATTCCCATATCGTGAGTGTGACCAACCACTGTATTATTCTATACTTAACCATTTCTGTAGTCGCAGGTTCACTAGTTCAAACTTTCATATCCCAAGTTCCACGATATCCATTTTGCACCGATAGATCCGAGATCTACATTATGACCATCGGACTCACCAAACTCCTAAGTATCTCATCACTCTTACATTGAGTCTGATCAACCGCATTACAACACTTAGCCTATTTACAACCTTTCAAAACCGCGGATTCATGGCTTGGTAGGTTCATAAGTACCGCCGACATTTCCCGCCTTGGCAGGTTAAGAAAGTACCGCCGGCATTTCCCGTATGATTCTTTATATCTTATATTTTACTATCAAAGAGTAAGTCGTTTTCGATTGGGGAAAACTGATTTCCATTGAAATCTCTTCCCATTTGTCACAATACAAAAAGGATAAGAAATCCTATATGGCTTCTTATTTGGTGTTTGCGATAGCATATTGCTGTCAATTTCCTAAATTGTCTATCTGTAAGAAGGTGAACTGTGAATTTGACTCATTTACCTTCTGGTACCAAGCATTGTGGAGACACAAAGCTTCTTTGCATTTTTATGAAGTTTTCAATGATCTTGTCTCAGTCTTTAAAGGATTGTTGTTTGGAAAAGGTACCCCCAGAATATCCGCCCATGCAAGTAAATTTATGGATAAAAAGGGGATGTTGGAGCAAATGGAAAATTACAATGTTATCAAGATTTTCGGTTCTAAGGAAAATGCCTCCTTTTTTCCATGCCATATATTTGATAGAATCTTTATTACAGAATTCGTAAGGCAACACAATTTCTGGCTGCACTTTTTTCATGAGAAACGAAAAAAGCAATTCATACCCTTGCTTTGGAAAATTGGGGATTTATATTCAGAAATGTAAACAAAATCAATGAATTTGTAAACCACTTCCACAATTTGAATCTCAAATATGCTGAAAAAATAAAAGGGTTTGACCCTAACGGAATTATTGTGGAACATATGCTAGCAGTGGGATTCAACAATTCATTTATCCATACTGTTATAAGTGAATAAGAAGATAATAACTTAGGCACTCCTACTCACAATGTCGGTGACTTGGAAACGGTACTCAGTACCAATGAATTTTACAAGTAGAAAGGAAAGGGTCCTAGTGAGAAGAGTGCCTAGTCCCCAACTGTTGCTCCTAAGACCACAACATCTCAGAGCAATGCTCCAATGGCCCACCCATCTATAAAAGTGACCAACAGTAGTTCAGGCGGCAGAGGAGAAAAGAATCACCCTTCGGGAAAGATTGAGAACTCGCACAAGCTTCCTCTAATAAAAAAGAGAAAAAACGTCATGCAAGAGGAAGAAGACCAACACATAGAGAGTGACATCAATAGCTTCTCCCTTGAAGATATGGAGCTCTAGGCAGACATTGAGAAAATGTTTCCCCCACTGGATCAGTCAGGGAACATGGCCCACCGAAATCCATCATTGGAAATCATTGAGAATGAGACCTTCAACAAAGAAGAGTCATTTGTTTTTCAAAGCGCTGTCTTTGACAGGGAATCCAAGAAATTAATTATTGAGAAAAGTGATGTGAAGAATAAGAAAGGAAAATCTCGTTTAGAGGTTGACCTAAGAGATATGTAGCCTTCCTAGATTTCTAGAATTCATAGAGCAATCGACGATGCATTGAATGACTCCATTGGTGGTATTGAAGCGAAAACACGAAGTTAAAAGAAAGGATTAAGGAATTGGAAGAGACCTTAATGCCTCTTCCACTTATTGCCAGTCCTTTGGCAATCATTGGACCCACCATGCCCACTGCTAAATCAAAAGGATCCTCAAGCTTACTTACATCAATCAGGAGCTATGTGGAGAGAATTATCAAGAAAAGAATGGCATTGATCATAGAGGCTTGGGAAATTTCAAAAAACATGGTTTCTTTTGGCTCGAGGGCGCATGCCTTCCATGAGTAATTGCAAGCTGACCTAAAGAATGAAGAAGGTTTTTACCTTGATGTTGTGGTACCCTTTCATATTAAAGTTTCCAACATGACAGAATTAAGGAGAAGAGAGGGGGATCTTCCCTCTCCAAGTCAGATCAAACAGTTGAATGCGTGCGGGAAAGAAAAGATAAAAAAACTTGAATAACATTGTTCAAACGTGCATCCAAGCTATATCAAGGAGGGAAGAACTATTCAAAAGGCTCACAGAAGTGGACCTAGCCGGAATCACTAACGAAGTCCAATATCCCAAATTGATCCTCAACTCGTTGTTCGTAACAAAGCAACAATTTGACGAGCAAGTTTAGATTTATAAAGCGTTGTCAGTTGAAAAGTTCTATGGTATACTTGAATATGATGAGGAAGACAGACAATTGGCTAGTGGACTACTCCATGAAAAATCAGGACATTAAAGAAGCATTACATGGCATTTCCCTTGATCTGAGAGACTTGGAGGGCGAGATGTTCAACATCAAAATCCGGCATGAAATCAACGTGGCACCAATGAAAAGTTATATTGAAGAATGGTTTAAGAAAGGTATCGACAAATTGACCATCGAGGGGCAAGAAACAGTTGAGACGGATCATGTAACCGTTAATGAAGACAATAAAAGGACACCAACAAGAAAGTGAAGACACTAGAGACCATCATAGTAAGTTTATGTTGATCACAACCTTATTTTCTTTATCAAGTCCTTCATCCAATTATTCCACCTCTTTCACTAGAAAGGTTTAACCAAAGACTGATAACTCCTCTTTTCTTCTTACCAAGTCTTGTTGTTCTTTTACTACCCACCATCTTCCTTCTACAAGCTTAATTCTTGTGTGTATTTGCTTTATGGTCCGCGGGAGCCCCAATCCCAGTCTTTAAGACAAACGCATTTTAAATTTCAAAGAATATGTAACATACTATATATATTTTAGAAATTTCAAGAGAGCTATTTCGGGAACAATCTCGAATGTACTTTGTAACCCAGAGTTTTGAATACAAAGTATTTGAGGTTGATCTATCATTATCTTTATTTGAGCTGCCCATGTCCACTCTATTAAAGTTCTCTTATGCATGCAGACCATCTTCTTTTTTATTTTTATGTGATCAGAAATCTTTAGTCAAACTATGATGGATGTGAGGATTTTTTTCTTACTTGCTTTAAATGTGTGTATGTGCTCGGTTCCTGGTCCTTTCTCAGGAGCTTTCTTTTAAAGAGAAAACAAAACATTTTTCCTTTTATTTTCTTGCAATATTTATATTTCTTTGAATTACTACGACGAACTTCTGTAAAGTCCCACATTCTAAATATCTAGAATTCCCAAGAAAATCTAAAGAGGAGTACCACCTCTATAAAAATGCAGGGGGATTTACATCCTCGTGAGGTTACCGTTTCGGTCCTAACGAATTTAAGCGTCAACAAAAGGTTATATAAAATAGTGATGACATACTCTTCCTTTTAGCAACGAAAGTTGAAAGAAAGTCAAAATATCGAGTTAGATATAAAGAGTGACCATATTAAATTTGACTCGGAACAATACTAACTAAGAAGCTTTGTGGCCAAGGTTTCTTGATGCTTTTCATGCCCTAGGGTTTCAGTAAATTCCTGATTTTCCCAATTTCTGCACTAGTCTTTTTGAGAGTGTGATGACCTGAGAGATGCCATGGAGCCTGAATCTGAGGGGGCGCGAGCCCCCTCCTACAGAGAATTTGTGACAGTCACATCTGTCGCGACTAGAGGTTTAAATGGATCGAAGAGGTCGCACTTTGATCTGCTGCCACAATTTATGGACCATGAAGCATTATCAGATTCAAGAATAGGTAAAGAGATGGAGATTGATCCCACATTCTCCCATCCAAAGGTGGATCGTGCATGGGAGCCAGAGAAATCTCTTCTGCAAGCCTCATTAGCGCAAATGTATGTGGTTAAATCAACAAGAGTAGGAGAAAACTCTCAATATATGAGAGATCATGCGCTTATTGGAAAAAATTTAGGTCGATGGCCCTCATAAAGAGATATGGTTAGATGGATCAAAACCTGGTTGAAGCCCAAGGGCCATTATGACCTTTAGTTGGGTTCCAGAAGTTTTTGAACAACGATCTTTCATAATCAAACAACGAGTGGATCTTCGAAAATGGACCTTGTTTTTTCAACTCAATTGGGTTGTATCTAAGATATTGAACAGATCGCTTTAGTCTAGAAAAAGAGGACTTCACTCATGCCCTTGTTTGGATCAAGCTCTACTCCCTCCCACAGGATTTTTCGCTGGAGGAAATCCTAGCAGGCATTGGGAACATTTTGGGAATCTATGTGAAATCTGTTGAAGCCACAAGATAGAGGTGTTACACTTCTTATACAAGGATCTGTGTGTACATGAACATATCCAATCCTATTCCAGGATCTATCTGCTTAGAATATCATGATGAAGAATGGATCCAGACAATAGATTACGAGCACATCCCCTTTAGGTGTCGAATATTTCATGGGCATGGTCACCTATTCAGGGACTGCCTGCTCAATGCCCCTCCTAAGCAAGATTCAACAACGACATAGAAATCAAAGGATGGCTTCACCCAAGTCCAAGGGAAACATCATCCAGGTCAAAGGAAAATAAGTGTGCCTGTAAATATGACTCCCTCTACCAACAATTTCTTCAAGGTCTTAGGGAAGACCTTGGAGAACCTGGAAATAGATGGAGAGGCATGCCCTAAAAACAAAGAATTGGTAGTAGAAAAAACAAAAGTTGTTGTTGAACCCATTATAGAACAAATCATCCCTTGGGGAGTGGATCAACACAATGCAGAAGGGGGAGACATGGACATTGAGTTGGATGAAAAGGAACTAGCAGAAATTGATTTGGTCAGTTTGGAAGAAGCACATTGCAAGCAAGAATTGCACTCTCTACCACTGGATCAGCTCCACAAAGAGCATAGGGTTCATATCAACTCTATTGCTGGCGCTACCTTTAGGTCAGGTTAGGGGTTGGGTATCCATATAGATCCGATCAAGGACAATCTCGGATTGTCAAGGGACAAGAAAAGACGAGGAAGAAAAACTACACAACAACTAATCCAGGATGTAGGAAGTTTCATGGTGAATTCAAGTCAGATCCAACTGATCACAGAAAGATTTCACCCCCTTTCCTCCCAATCTTCCTCATGAATATTATCACTTGGAAGATTAGAGGCCTAAATGGAAAGGGTAAGCAACGACTCCTTTAAAAATGTACAAAAATGGATAATCTGGATATTCTTCTTCTGCAAGAAACAAAATGTGTGAGCATGGATGCAAACACAATATTAGCTAGGTGTTGGAGACAAGGCAACTTTGTCGATAAATGTATAATAGTGGAGAATATGGATATTCTTCTTCTGCAAGAAACAAAATGTGCAGGCATGGATGCAAACATAATATTAGCTAAGTGTTGGAGACAAGGCAACTTTGTCTATATAGACTCCAGAGGTTCGACGTGGGGCCTTGCAATTCTTTGGAATCCGGTAACAAAAATTATGGATAATTTTTTCAGTACCAAGTGGACTATCTCAACTAGATACACAACTCTTGGATCAGACATGGACGGGTTGATAACTAATGTTTATGGGCCATCCATGCAAATGGAGAAAAAATCCTTCCTGAAAACTCTTGAAGGGTTGAGCAAAATCACCCAGAATCGGTGATGGGTTTTAGGAGGCAATTTTAATATCATTATTTCCTTTGAAGAGAAGAGAGGGGGAATCCACAGACTGGAGAATGATAGTTCAATCCTCAGAAACCTGATTGACAGACTTCATCTCGTATATTTAGAAAAAATTAATGGATATTTCACTTGGTCCAACCGTTGATCTGGCTCTCAGCAAATTGCCTGCAAATTAGATCGGTTTCTAGTCTTAGAACCTTTAATGTTGGATGGATCTCTCTTTGAGTCCAGTATCCTTTTGATGACAAGATACAACCATTGGCCCATACAGTTGTGAATTGACATCTCCAACATCTCTCATCATAAGCCTTTCCACTTCGAGAAATTCTAATTGACCCATTCCATATTTTCAGCAGAATGTGCAATAGTGGTGGGCAGATGCGACCATCTAGCATGGTACTTTGATGTACAAATTTCAACAGAAGCCAAAGAACTTCAAAGAACACCTTAACGAATGGAGCAAACACAATTTCGGCAACATATTTCAAACCCAACGAGATCTTGAACATCGCATGAGGGAAATCCAACAAACACTCATAACTCTAGGAAGCTCAGAGCAACTACAAGAGTAAGAGGCCAAGGTTAAACAACAGTTGGAGGAAAGAAACACCTAAGAATAAATTCTATGGAAACAAAAGTCCAAAGTAAAATGGCTAAGAGAGGTGGGGGGGGACACCAAATTTTTCCATGGATCTATGATTCAACGACGCCACATTACCCACATCACCAAACTTGAAGATGCGCGGGTGTTGGCCCTTGGTTATGGAAGTATGCGAAGATCAAGGAAGAAAAGGGAGAATGTGAACTGCGTGGAAGACACAGTGATTGTTATTGGGTCGAAGTGAACAAAAGAGTAGAAAAGATGGAGTGAAGCCTGAGAAAGAAATTCGTTGGATGAGGAGATCGGGGATGATAGATAAGTAAGGAAGAAGGATCGTGGACAACTCAGCTAGTGGAAAAAACCATCATTGGATGCTTTGGAGCACCGCGCGAGAAGAAAGGAAAGACAAGCTGGCGAAGCCCTGAAAATATGGATCAAGTTGACCTAAGGTTTAGACACCTAGGTTTCGGCCTAAGGCTATCGATGAGATATTGTAATGTATAAATAAAGGTCTAAAGGACCTGGGTCAGTTTGGAAAATTAGGTTGGTATGATATTTCTATTGATCTAGTTGTATTGTTGATGTGAGTGAGTATTGTATTGAGAGAGAGAAGTGTTGAGAGTGAGAACCTTCTAGTCTTGTAAGATCTCTAGCTGGGTGCGAAGATCAACCCTACAACTGGGTGCATAGGGAGGGGAGAGAAAGAGAGGAGAAGAAAGAAGATCTGCTAGCTAAAAGCGCAGACAAAAACTGTATGCTTTACCTCAATATATTATAGCACAGTTCTGTGGACGTAGCCCTAGAGAGAGGGTGAACCACGTATATTTTGTGTTGTGTGTGATTGGTATTTTGTATATGTCATTGATATACTGTGATTGCAGTATTGTTTTAGATATGATAAGTAGATGTTCATAATAGATATAAGTTGATAAGTGATATATGAATGTTGTGTTGTTCTTGTGTTAGATTCACTTGATATTCCCTTTGGTTGTAGACATCTCTGTCCTGCAACCCCCTCATAACTGCTTCGGGTGAGACTGCATCTGCTTCGCAGGTGTTGCCAAAAGGGCCAATAGTCAGGGCTTGTTGGTGCACTCTTTGAGCTAAACCCTGGGTTTGCCCCTGTGCCAACAAATGGTTCCGTTGCCGGGACATGAATCTTTTTAAGGGAATGTCAAGGTGGTTTCCATCGAAGACAGAGATTCAAAAGTGGATATAAGATCAAGAAAAGGACTTCGCTGAAGCCCAAAACAAGAACCCTAATCTTAGTTCAGAGGACTGGTTAGAGAAATATATGTTCACCAATATTCATGATATTTTCTTTGGAGGAATCCATCAAGAGCTATATGAGTGGCTAGCTAGATTAGTAGATACCCAGTTCGAGATCCGATCTAGACTTCATGTGGCTTGGACATCGAAGTTGATCAAGAAGGTTAAGAGAGTTGATAACATCATATCACAAACAGTAGATCATTGGTTTGATATTACCATTGGAGGGTACATCACAGAGTTTGTTGTTGATAGAGTAGAATCGTATAGCCAAGCCGAGAGATATTTTTTCAATGAACCTCGAGGGAAATTTTTGCATTTTCTGAAGCTGAGAATCAAGATGTTATTTCATGAGAAGAACATCTTGAAGATACAATAGATTGGTTGGATCAGGAAAGGCTAATGTTCAAGAATTCAGATAGCGACAATGACACAGAAGCTGGACATATGCGCAGTGGGAGAGTATTCAGAGAAGTTCATCTTGTGAACCTGTTTAAGCAGAACTACGGGGAGGAAGGTTTCTACAGTGGAGAAGAAGCAGAACTGACAGACGAAGAACATTCAGAACCCGCTAGGGCAGAGGAAGGAAAAGCTGGAGAGCTTCGTCAAAGAGAACCTGAAACCTCAGAAACTGCGCAGACCATCGAAGTAAGTACTGTTATCCTTCCTGTTGATTCAGTATTAAGCAACTAGAGTAATCCCAGTCACCAGAGCATCCAAAGCACTGTCAATAGTAGTCCACCACATATTCAGTTAGGAACCCTAGGAAGATCTATGGCTGATGACATGAGACTCCTTATATTTTGGGGAGATGGATCAGCACTGGTTTCTATGTGAAGCCATATGGAATATTAAGAATGTCACAGATGAAGTTGTCAAAAGAACCCAGTTCAATACAACTCTCAGAGATCGTGCACTGAGTTGGTACATGAAACTTGTCCAAGGACTTGCACAGCCTAAGCCATTGAATCAGATCAAGAACACGTTGATTGCAGAATTCAAGAAACCTAAGTCAAAATCCCAATGTATCACAAAGTTTAAAGAGATCAAGCAGAAGGTGGATGAACCTATTTGGGAGTTCGATCAGAGATTTAAGACCTTAACAGGCCGATTGACTTTTCAGATCCCAGATGAACAGAACAAGGAATGGTTCATTGTTGCCCTTCTACCACACATCAGAGTTCCCCTGATGCAACATAAGATTGCTTCATAGGCTGAGGTGTTGGAGATCGCCATGAAGCTAGAATCAACCCCTATGGGAGAATCCAACTCAGGTATGAGCCAGATATTGAGTCAACTAACTAGTTTGTCTCTGTAGGTTGAAAATATGAAGAAACACAAGGGAAAAGATAAAAGAGAAGGCATCTGGTGTGTTAGATGCAGATCATAAGGCGATGAAAAGAAACATTGCCCTATATTCAATGAATACCTTGCTTCTGGAGCTCCAAGCCCCTTGAAGCAAGTCACCTTACCCTGGTGCGAGGTATGCAGAAACAAACATCGTACTGGCGAGTGCTACTACATGCAAAAGTATGTTCAGACACCTACAAATTTGTATTGTACATTCTGTAAGTCCGTAGGACATGATGATAGGGATTGTAAGGCTTATGAACTCATGCATGAAAGGTCAAGAGACATATATAAGATTCACGACGAAGTACAACAAGAAGGAAACACTACGCAGTACAACTCTCCAGGAAGAGGAAACTTCAATCCTTGTGGTGGATTCAGAGAAAGAGGATGAGGAGGATGAATGAGTTGAGGCCGAAGACAGATCATTTGTTATAACTGCGCACAACCATGACACCTTGCAAGGGATTGCCAGAACCCTTGTACCACTTGCAGCTACTGCATCTCATTTGACCATGTTATAGAAGATTTTCATGTGCTGCTAGTCGAGCTTCTTTCTACCGAGCTTCAAGAAAGACGAGGACCTCAGCAGAACCCGCAAGTGCAACTGATATATGTTGAACCTCGCGGAGAAGACCCTAGATTCCCTGTTATAACAAGAGGAGGCGCTGTCACAGGAGATGATAGAATAACCCAAGGGAAGATTACAGAAGACTCAGGGATCAGGAAAGCTACAGAGAAGACACAAATGTTTGATGCAAAGAAAGAAAGACAAATGTTTGAGGAAGCCAGAAAAGAATTCAGAGGAAACCAAGGCTCTGCATCAAAGACAAGACCAGAAGTGAGAGAATATGGAATGCCTCTAGCATTTGATTAGTCTACTTCGCCAAAAGAAGGAAAAGAGGTAAGCAAGCTCATGGAATTTGTATACACTTGTATTAAGTTGGTTCAAGATGAAAGCGTTGTACAAGAATTACAAAATCTAATCAAACAATATGAGCTAGGAAAGATAGACCCCTTACTGAATAGGGCAGTACACCAAATTGGTAAGAAGAGAAGGACAAATAAGGAATTACATTTGAATGCTCAAATAGGAGAGTATGAGATAGACTATGTGGTCCTCGACTTAGGGTCAGAGTTCAATGTCATGACGAAGAAAACCTGGGCACTGATGGGAAAATCGGAGTTGATCTATTCCCCTATCAGGCTTAGGATGGCTAACCAGCAAGCTGTCAACCCATTTGGATGATTGGAGCATGTCCCTGTGGAAATTGATGGAGTAAGAACATTTGCAGACTTTGAGGTAATTGAAATAGTTGATGACAGTTTCCCTTACCCTGCACTGTTAGGAATTGATTGGGCTTTCGATAATTCCACTTTTGTTGATTTAAAGAAGAGACGTATGACTTTTGAAAGATATGGCCTTAGGGTCATCGGACCTTTAGATCCAGATGAAGGTCAGCGGTACACAAAACTTATCAGAGAAGAAGACCACGCATATGCACTAGAAAACATATATAAACTAACAACCAGACAACATGATTACATTAATCCCATAGACGATGGGAATCTAAGCTGGCGAAGTGATAGTGCGTCCTCATCAAACTCACAAGAAGCATTGGAGAACTAACATAACCAAATGTATGAAGTATCTACAAGGAGATGTGCTAGATTAACCAGAGAAGTTCGATGGATTGGCACAACAGTAAGTAACTTACCCACATTTTATGGTCTGAATCTGTTAGAAGCCTTCCTATCAGATTTTGAAGCAAGTGTACCAACACAATAGAGGTTGTTGGCAATGGATGAGGCCTTGAAAGCCACACCATAAAGATGGTGGGGGACACACAAAAGTAATATTACATATTGGGTACAATGTCGTACTCTGATGACAACACGATTCTCAGCACAAGTAGAAGGCTGCGAAGTTCGCTACACAGGTTGAAGCTGCCCAAAGGACCATGTGCGAAGTTGTGAGGAAGCCCGGAGCAACGTTCCTCAAGAACAATGGGTGCACAAATTCATTAACATGCTGGAAACAACACCTATCAACTGGTACCTCCAAGCATAATTGCGCCTCATCACCATGGATTGGGAAGGTATGACTCAGAATTTTGTAACTACCTTCTTATTTGAAAGTCAATATCCTTCAGTAGATCAAGCACTGCATGTTGTGAGACATAAAGTATTTGAGGAGGTATCTAGCCTTCCGTTAGAACAGGAAGAGGATGAATGGACTGCGCCTCTCCAGAAATTGCAAGGCTATTACAACATCAATACCGATGAAGACGATGATCCGAGGAAGGTGAACATCGCAGAAACATAAGTCCAGAGAGATGTGGAAGGACTAGGGGTTGAGATACCATTCATTGGACAACCGATCAAGATCAAGAAAGTCAATATTGGAATAGAGCAGACACCAAAGTTTGCAAACCTTGGAGATTATTGGGATGCTGCTACCATTGATAAAATTACAGAGTTACTGCATGAATATCAGGACTTGTTTCCAACCAAGTTCACTGATATGAAGGGCATTAAAGGGCCTATGGGAGAGATGAAGATCCCTTTGAATCCAGATGCTATACCAATCAAACAAAGACCTTACAGAGTAAACCCTAAATATAAGGAGAAAGTGAAGATTGAGCTTGACAGAATGCTGGAAGCAGGAATTATAGAACCTCTCGAAGAGTTAGAGTGGATAAGCCCTATGGTGGTGCAAGACAAGAAAACATGAGAAATCAAGATATGCATAGATCTCAAGAAGTTGAATGATGCTTGTTTGCATGAACCCTTCCCTACACCATTCACTGACGAAGTGTTAGATAATGTGGGAGGCCAGGAAGTATATTCTTTTACAGATGGATTTTCAGGATACCATCAGATCTAGATTGCCAAGGAAGACCGCCATAAGACCACATTTTCAACAGAATGGGGATCCTACCAATATACAGTGATTCCATTTGGATTGAAGAATGCCCCAACCATATTTTCCAGGGTGGTGGTCGAAGCATTCAAGGAATTTCTACATAAATATTTAGAAGCATACTTTGATGATTGGACTGTTTTTAGCTTATTGAAAAACCATATTGAATGTCTAAGGCTAATGTTGGATAAATGCAGGCAGTGTCAAATTGTTTTAAACCTGAAGAAATGTATTTTCTTTTCACCATTTGGAGTTCTATTAGGTCATATTGTATGTAAGCAAGGATTGTTGGTAGATCCATCCAAAATTGCCATTATAGTTGATCTACCCCCTCCTACGTCATTCAAATAGCTGCGCACTGTGTTGGGACACACAGGCTACTACAGAAAGTTCATTAAGGGCTATGTTCAAATTACAACACCCATGGAGAAGTTGTTGAAGAAGGATTGTCAGTTTAGTTGGACAGAAGAATGCCAACAGAGATTCGACACACTGAAACAGAAAATGGTTACTGTGCCCATTCTGGTTTCCCAGATTGGACCAAGGAGTTTCATGTACATGTCGATGCATCTTCCATTGCATTGGGAGCTGTGCTAGCACAACCAGGAACATGAGACATTGACCACCCGTTAGTCTTTGCTAGCAGTAAGCTATCTACAACTAAGATTAATTATACCACTATTGAAAGAGAGGGATTGACCATGGTGTATGCACTGTAGAAATTTCACCACTATTTGTTGGGAGGACACTTTAAAATGTTTACTAATCACTTTGCGCTGAAGTACCTAGTCAACAAGCCAACGTTGGGGGGGCGAATATGCATATGGCTTCTGCTGTTTCAAGAATATGATTTTGAGATCATAATAAAGCCAGGGAGAATGAACAAGGGTCCTGACCACTTATCAAGGTTGGAACATGGAGAAGAGCCAACTAATTTGGAAGATACGCTACCAGATGTACAACTACTCACCATTAGAAAGATTGATGACCACTTTGCAAAGATAGTGCAGTTCCTATCAACAGGAATGGCAACTAGTGAGTATACAATTCCTTAGAAGAAACAACTAGTGGTGCACGTTGCAGATTTCTCACTTATAGTTGAACATCTATACAACATGGGACCAGATGAGATATAGCGAAGATGTGTTATGGAGGCAGAACGACCGCTGATCCTCGCAGAATCTCATGAAGGCATCACAGGAGGACATTATGTAGGGAAAACAACCACGCAGAAGGTTCTTAGAGCTGGTCTTTGGTGGCCTACCTTACACAGAGATGCTAAAGACTATTCCATAGCTTGCGATGTATGCCAAAGAGTTGGGAAACCATCCAAAAGAGATGAAATGCCATTAGCACCACAACTGACACTACAAGCATTCGAAAAATGGGCCATTGACTTCGTTGGACCTATAAATCCACCAGGAAAGCGTACAGGAACAAGGTACATAATTACAACAACAAAATACTTGACTAGATGGGTCGAAGCAAGAGCAGTCAAGGACTGTAGTGAAACTACAGCTGCGCGCTTCATATTTGATGACATCATAACTAGGTTTGGATGCCCAAAGATCCTTATGAGTGATCAAGGAACACATTTCATCAATAAGATAGTTGAAGGCTTGACTGAAGAATTTATAGCCCACCATCAGAAGAGCACACTGTACCATCCACAAGCAAATGGGATAGTTGAAGCATTCAACAAGATCTTGGAAACAACACTAACCAAGATTTGTTGTGTGAACAAAGATGATTGGGATTTAAGAGTACTAGTAGTGTTATGGGCCTATAGAACTACTTGCAAGAAGCTAACAATGCAGACCCCTTTCAAGTTGGTATATGGTCTTGAAGTTGTTGTTCCAATGGAATATCTGGTACCAAGCCTGAGAATTGTTGCCTTTACAGATATGGATGACCTTGGCATAGTTCAAGAGAGGCTTGCACAGTTGGCTGAATTGGAAGAAGACAGATTCAGTGCAAGATTCCATCAACAGGTTCAGAGGGAACGAGAGAAGGCCTATCATGATAGGCACATCAAGAACAAGGCATTCAAACAAGGTAATCTAGTACTGGTATATGACAACAAGTTCATAAAACATCTTGGGAAGTTCAGAACACATTGGCTAGGGCCATACGAGATCGCTTATGTTACAGAGGGAGGAGTTGCGCAATTGAAGACTCTAAACGGAGAATGGAAGGAAGGATTAGTGAATGGGAGCCGACTGAAGTTGTACTATGACAACCAACTACCTCACAACTCTCAGTGAAAGCATGAAGAAAAGGGTCTAGGTACCAGGTGCAGTTGAAACTGGGTACCAGACACATAAAAGACAGTCTGCACAAGGGATGGAGAGGAGGCAAAGAGCAGAACATAGAGGCTGCACTATGTAGCCTGGAGTCGAAGTAAAATAGGGAGCTCAGATCTGAAGTGCCTCGGGACGAGTCACAGGTGAGTGTTGGGGTCCTGTTGGCCCTTAGTTATGGAAGTATGCGAAGATCAAGGAAGAAAAGGGAGAATGTGAACTGCGTGGAAGACATAGTGACTGTTATTGGGTCGAAGTGAACAAAAGAGTAGAAAAGATGGAGCGAAGTCAGAGAAAGAAAGGCGTTGGACGAGGAGATCGAGGATGACAGATAAGCAAGGAAGAAGGATCGTGGACAACTTAGCAAGCGGAAAAAACCACCGTTGGATGCTTTGGAGCACCATGCAAGAAGAAAGTAAAGACAGGTCGGCGAAGCCCTAAAAATATGGATCAAGTTTACCTAGGGTTTAGACACCTAGGGTTTTGGTATCTAGGGTTTTGGACACCTAGGTTTCGGCCTAAGGCTGTCGGTGAGCTATTGTAATGTATAAATAAAGGTCTAAAGGACCCGGGTCGGTTTGGAAAATTAGGTTGGTATGATATTGCTATTGATCTAGTTGTATTGTTGTTGTGAGTGAGTATTGTATTGAGAGAGAGAAGCGCTGAGAATGAGAGCCTTCTGGTATTGTAAGATCTCAAGCTGGGTGTGAAGATCAACCCTACAACTGGGTGCGTAGGGATGGGAGAGAAAGAGAGTAGAAGAAAGAAGACATGTTAGGCAAGAGCACAGACAAGAACTGTATGCTTTACCTCAATATATTATAGCACAGTTATGTGGATGTAGCCCTAGAGAGAGGGTGAACCACGTATATTTTGTGTTGTGTGTGATTGGTATTTTGTATCTTTCATTGATATACTGTGATTGCAGTATTGTTTTAGATCTGATAAGTAGATGTGCAGAATAGATCTAAGTTGATAAGTGATATATGAATGCTGTGTTGTTCTTGTGTTAGATCCACTTGATATTCCCTTTGGTTGTAGACATCTCTATCCTGCAACCCCCTCATAACTACTTTGGGTGAGACTGCATCTGCTTCACAGGTGTTGCCAAAAGGGCCAGTAGTTAGGGCTTATTGGTGCGCTCTTGGAGATAAACCTTGGGTCTGCCCCTGTGCCAATAACAGGGTCAGGGAGTCACAACCCATGCTGATATAGAGCGGTAATTTGTCAATTATTATGAGAACCTTCTCACATAACCATGCCTGGATAGATTAAAAACTATAGCTAAAATCACCCATTGCATTCCTTCACTGATCTCGGCTGACCAAAATGCGTCTCTTCTAAGACCTATCACCTTGTACAAAGTGGATCATGAAATCAAGGAAATGACTGTTGGAAAATCCCCAAGTCCAGTCAAGTTTACTAAAAAAAAATTCCACTACTACTGGCACTTGGTTTGGGAAGAGGTTTGACATCTAATTGAAGACTCCCGCAGTATTGGCACAGTTCTCCCAGCCCTCAACGCAACTTTCCTCACTCTGATTCCAAAAGAGGAGCGATCATCTCATCCCAAGCAATTCTGCCCTATAACGCCCTACAATATTATCTAAAAAACCATCAATAAGGTATTTTCTCTCCGACTTAAACCTCTTCTCTCTCACATACTTT
Organism: Picea engelmannii; assembly: GCA_009831015.1. Lineage (NCBI taxonomy): Eukaryota > Viridiplantae > Streptophyta > Pinopsida > Pinales > Pinaceae > Picea > Picea engelmannii. Next base: position 523,497 of record ML783363.1, on the reverse strand, counting down.
CTCATGAGCAAACAGGGTATGTCGGGGGACGTCAAATTTTTGGATAGTGTCATTTTAGCTCATGAAGTCATTCATTCTCTGAAAACCTCTGACACCCCTAGCATGATCATCAAACTTGACCTCTCTAAGGATTTTGACAAACTTAGTTGCTAGTATATGAGAGCCATCCTCATTGCCTTTGGATTTAGCACAAAATAGGTAAATTGGGTCTGGAATCACACCTCCTCAACATTTTTTTACATCCTAGTCAATGGAGTCCCCTCCGCACCCTTTTTCCCTTGTTGAGGAATCCAACAAGGTGACCCTCTTTCACCCTTCCTCTTTGTAATCATGGCAGAGGGTCTAAGTTGATATATCAAAGCTGCCATAGCATAAGGTTCTCTTAAAGGCCTCTCTTTGCAAGGGTTGAACCCCCCCATTTCCCACGCCTAGTTTTTTGATGATACCATGATGATGGGCACCCCGACGGTTCGAGAAGCTTGATGTATTCTTGAAATACTTCAAGGCTTCAGTGATGCATAAAGCACCTCCATCAAAACAGATAAGGCTCAAATCTTCTTCTTTAACACTCCCCGCATTGTCCAATCTTTCTTTACCAGTATCCTTGGCTTCAAAAGGAGTTCTCTTTCATCCAAATACCTTGGCATCCCTCTCGTTGACAATGCGCTCAGGAATAGATCCTGGGAAGGATTATTAGTAGCCTTAGAAAAAGGTTCTCTTCTTGGATCTTTCATACATTAAATCTGGCTGGTGGATTAATCCTCTTTAAATCGGTCTTGCAAGCCATTTCAATGTATATATATTTTTTCTCTAGCTGCCCCTAATTTTGTCCTTAAGACCATTAGAAGCATCCAAAGGTGATTCCTATGGAAAGGTATCAAAGAAGGAAATAAATGTGCCCTTGTCAATTGGGAAGAGTTTTATAAGCCCAAGATAGATAGGGGCTTAGACTTGTGAGATTCTCAAACTCTAAATCAGGTGATGGGTGCAAAAATATGGTGGAGATGGCTCAAAAAACCAGGAGACTTATGGGCCAAAATGTGGTGACACAAATATACAACAACAATGGCAAAAGAGAAACTTATTAGGTCGAATGAACAAAAAGAGGGATCACTTATTTGGAACACAGCATGGCAAAATCACTCCCTCATTCAGGACTACGAGTTCAGGGAAATAAAATAAGGGCACAATGTTCTTTTTTGGTCAAACTTGTTACCGTATAGACTTTAGCTTGGGAAAAGCCCAACCCAAACTACAAAGGTGTGACAACTATGGGAGTATTTACTCATTATCACCTTAGATACACACTCCCCTCACTTTAGTGATGATGAAATCAACACAAGGGGGGAATCTCGGGTGACCCTAGGGGGATTGAGATGGAAAGTGAAAGGATATGAGAGGTACCCATATAGGTCAAAGTCAAATGTGGAGATGAATCTTAGTGGTAGAATAGTGATAATAACTATAGATAAATAATAACTAGTAGATTAATTATGGTAGCTTGCAAGCGAATCTTAGTGGTATAATAGTGAGTAAACAAAGGGATACAAATGAGTTTGTTGCAGCCCTAATGGCTGTAACATAAATTTATAACAATAATGAGAATCAATTGACCAATCAAGATGCCCCTAGGGCACAAGAAAGCTTATATCATGAAGAATAAATTCCAACTTGAACAATTGCAATATCTCAAGAAATCACGTTTATCAATGGATGAATATACAGTCTCCAATGCAAGTAGATTAGTGCCTTATCAATTGGGTTAATGGAGTCTCTTGTATATGAGGTAGGGTTTATTACTTCTCTATGGGTGTAAGCCTTTTTACTCCCTAGAGAAAACAATCCCTAACAAGATAAATCTACAAGGGTGTAAGCCCTTTTACTCCTTGTAGCAACCTTTGCAAAATATCTCTTTCAATGACAATAAGGATAGATCTTGATGGAGGGTGTATGCCTTTGTACTCCTCCAAAGATTTAAATAGATTAACCTTGAAAAAAGAAGAAACAACACAATATGTAGAAAATTCCTAATTAAATTCAAGAGATAACATGAAAAGCCCTTCTTTATTGAGAATATTCCATCGCAATTGCAAAGAGACAAGCATCAAGATATAACACCTCAGCATTTTCCTCCAATAGACAAGTAAAGCGTCCACAAAGCATCAAGAGAGAGATAGAGCGAATTGCCCAAGTAGGGAATTTTTTTTTGTTAAGACCTAGACAAAACCGCATGATATATATAAAACCCATTATTATGCCCTAGATACTGAATTATTACATTTCTAGTAGGTCGGCTAGAACCCTTCTTTGCACCCTTTCATTATAATTGTAACCCTTTGTCTCCTATATATATCAAGGAGATCTAGTATTAGGATCATATTATCTCATCTCATATTGTGTTCTGAATTTTATATATTGTAAAGGAGGTTTCCCCCTTGAAGTGGACCGAATTTCGTTGATTTCTTATCATTTTTATGGCATTGGGTCATAACATTTGGTATCAGAGCTCAAGGTCTTGGGGTTTCGCTGCTGCATCTAAGACACCTTGAAATTTTTTCTATAACATTTTTTCTGCCACATTTCAGAAGAAGCCCCTTGGAGGATATTTAGTAGATAGATCAAGGTATGTGGGATTCCAATTTAATCTCCCGAGGACTTATACTTTTGGATATATAGCCTTTTTAAGATAGGGTTCTGGAATCATCCTGAATTTATTCATCGCGGAATTCTCACTATAAATTTTTTTATGTAACATTTCAGACACTGAAACTCGAAGGATATTCATAGAAATTATCAAGGTATAAAAATTTCAGCTTCTGGGTCATCCTACTTTTGTAGATACACCCTGTGTAAGATAGGGTATCTGACTAGTCATATTAACCAGTCTCAAACATGTGTTCCAGGTAAAACAATGATATCTTCTTTAGTGAGTATCCAAATTAAGTGAGACTAGTTGCATTGGACAATGGACAGTCTGTAGTATTTCATGTTCAAGTTTCAAAATCAAATATCATATATTGTGCTCTTGGCAAGCTTTACAAGTACGCTCTCCTGGAAGGGACAAAAATCAACAAGGTGTGGGGAAGTTACCATAACTTCCACTTGGCACATCCAATTTTGATTAGACTGGCGGCATTGCAGAGAGGACATATCATAGAACTAAAAAATAAAAGTTAAGACCCAAAAGGGCCAAAATTTTAGAGATACACCAGAATAAAGGTCAGCCAAGAGGACAAACTCCAAATTAAGGATTTTAAAGGTACGTAAGTTACAATTGGCATAATTATTTTTGGAATATTTGTTGCGGGTGATTTGAAATTTGTGATAAATATAGAATAGAGGAGTATTATTATTATTACTCCATATGGGTCCCAAAAAGGTGACAACACCTATTAAACCTCCAAAAGTCTCATCTATGACTCAAGAAGAAAATAAGGACATACATAACAGGTTGTCCAAATTGGAGGAACAAATTAAGAATGTGAGTCAAAAGTATAATAATTGGGTAAACTCACACAGACAAATTCAAGTAATGGAAGGGAAGATGAATGGCATGGGAAACAATATGGAGGGTATGAAAAACAATATGGAGGGTATGGAAAACAAGATGGATGATATGGAAAATAAAATGGAAGAAAATAAGAAAGACATAAAAAAAGAGAAATACAAAATTCCATGAAGGAAATGCAAAATATGTCTTCCCTGGTATCTCAAGATATAGATGGGAGATTCCCTAAAGGATACATCAAAATGGAATGGACTCATGAAAATAAAGGTAGTACTCATGTTGAACAAACTGCCAATAATAATCCATATAATGAATCTAACTCTAATTGTGGAGTTAATTATGGTGGGGGTCCTAAATTCAACTTTCCCAAAATTGAATTAAATAAGTTTGATGGTACAAAGGTATTTACTTGGGTGAACCAAATAGAGCAATATTTTGAACTACATAATATTATGGATGATAAGAAAAGGATGCACATAGCAACCTTAAACTTTGAGATAAAACCATATCAATGGTATCAATGGATAGTGAAAAGGCAACCCCCTTTATATCACTACACTTGGGGTTTATTTACAAGAGACTTATAAGCACAATGGAGGTACCATAAATTGTTTAGGGAAATGCCATAGTATTAATCTCAACATGGGGGAGTATTTTCTATATAGCCCCATGATTGCCATCCAAATGGGGGGTGTTAATGTTGTATTAGGGGTCCAATGGTTGCAATAAGTGGGAATAATGGCCTTTGATTTTCAAAATATTTTTATGAGATTTTCCTCAAATGGAAAGGAAATTGAGCTTAGCGGTATCCAAGGGAAACCCTCTAAAGTGATAAGCTCTAATAGCATGGAAAATTAATAAAAAAAGGACACCAGGGTGTAATTGCACAATTGTGCTCACTTGATGTTCAAATGTCTATAGCCCTGGCTCCACCAGATCTCCAAATAATTATCAACAATCATTCCAAGGTATTCAGTGAAATGCATAAGGGTCTTCCACCTACTTGAGACCATGACCATGCTATTCATTTGCAGCCAGGAAGTGTACCACCTAACATTAGGCCTTACAGGTATCCATATGCACAGAAGAGTGAGATTGAATGCATGATCCAGGAAATGTTAGAGGCTGGCATCATTCAACATAGCCAAAGTTCTTTCTCTTCACCAGTGGTGTTGGTTACAAAAAAGGATGGCTCATGGCATATGTTTCCAGATTATAGACAACTCAACAAAATGACCATCAAAGATAAGTTTCCTATCCCTGTCATTGATGAATTATTAGATTAATTACATGGAGCAAAATTCTTTACTAAGTTGGATCTTCGTTTGGGATATCATCAAATCAGAATGAGACATGAAGACATTCCTAAAACATCTTTTATAACACATGAATGTCATTATGAATTTTTGGTTATGCCATTTGGACTGACTAATGCACCCTCAACATTTCAAAGCTTGATGAATTCCATTTTCAAGCCCTTCCTTAGAAAATTTGTGTTAGTATTTTTTGATAGCATACTAATCTACAACAAATATTGGGAAGAGCATGTACAACATGTTGACAGAGTATTACAACTATTGGAAGAGCAACAACTTTATGCAAAGCCTTCCAAGTGTTCCTTTGGGGTTCAAGAAGTGGAATATTTGGGTCATATTGTATCTCATGAAGGTGTAAAAGTGGACCCTAACAAAATTAAAGCTATAAGGGAATGACTAATTCCCAAAACCTTGACGAAACTTAGAGGATTCTTAGGATTGACAGGCTATTACCGCAAGTTTGTCAAGAACTATGGTCAAATAGGAGCACCTCTAACAACATTATTAAAAAAAGAAGCATTTTCTTGGGCAGAAGAAGCAACCAAAGCTTTTGAAAAACTTAAGGAGGCTATGTGTACAACCCCTGTCTTGACCACACTTGACTTCACAATTTTTTTTATTGTGGAGTGTGATGCCTCATGCCATGGAATTGGTGCAATTTTAATGCAGGAAGGAAGGCCCCTTGCCTTTGAAAGCAAACAACTTAAAGGAAAAAACTTAGTCAAACCCATTTATGAAAAAGAAATGTTGGCCATACTACATGTAGTACATAAATGAAGCCCCTACCTAATAGGGAGACACTTCAAGGTAAGAACATATCATGACAGTGTGAAGTACTTTTTGGAGCAATGCTTATCTTCAGAAGAGAAACAAAAATGGGTTACAAAGATGTTGGGTTATGACTTTGAAATTATATACAAAAAAGGAAAATATAATGTTGTGGCAGATGTCGTTTCTAGGAAAGAAGAAGAAACACAAGGTTCACTATGTGATATTTCTACGTTGCAATCGGATTGGGCGGAAGAAGCAAGGATAGAATGGAATCAAGATCAAGAGGTATGCAAGATCATTCAAAAACTACATGAAGACCCCAGTTTAGTAGAAAAGTTTATATGGAAGAATAATTTGCTATGGTATCATGATCGCCTATACTTATGTAAGAATTCCCAACTCAAACAAAAAATCCTTCTGGAATTGCACACTTCTCCTATAGGGGGACATTCAAGATTCTTGAAAACATACCACAGGGTCAAGAAGGAATTTTTGTGGGAAGGTCTTAAAAATGATGTTCAAAGGTTTGTGTTGGAATGTCTGGTTTGTCAACAGAATAAGGGAGAGACAATCAAGACTCCAGGTATCCTACAACCATTAGCTATACGAAGCCAACGTTGGGAAGAAGTTTCCATGGATTTTATTACAGGTTTACCAAAATCATAAGGAAAGACTGCCATCATGGTAGTAGTGGACCAAATAACAAAGTATGCCCATTTTTTTCTCTATTTCTCATCCTTTTAAAGCAAGCACAATAGCAACAACATTCATGGGAACAATTCAAAAACTACATGGAGTCCCCAAGATTATTGTAAGTGACAGAGACCCAATTTTCATAGGAAATTTTTGGATTGAATTATTTTCTTGTTTTGGTACTCAATTGGCTCATAGTTCATCTTAGCACCCTCAATCTGATGGGAAAAATGAGATTTTGAATAAATGTCTAGACATATATCTTCATTGCTTTGCATCCGATAAACAGACACAATGGGTCAAATGGTTGCCTTAGCAGAATGGTGATACAACACATCCTTCCATACTTCATAAAAAATGTCCCCATTTATGGCACTTTATGGATATCACCCTCCATCCAAAACATCACCCTTGAAAAGGAATACAAAGGTTCAAGCAGTGGAGGACCACATAGGGAACCAACAAGAGGTCCTAAAATTGTTGAAGGACAACTTGGTTATGGCACAAAATAGGATGAAACAACAAGCATATCAACATCGCAGGAAAAGGGAATTTAAGGTGGGGGATTGGGTATTTATAAGGCTACAACCATACAAACAAATGTCCCTCAAGCAAAAAAAGAAGGACAATAAACTAGCACCCAAATATTATGGCCCCTATAAGGTTTTATAAAGGATTGGAAGTATGTATTACAAATTGGAGTTGCCTCCATCTTCACGTGTACATCCAGTATTCCATGTTTCTTGCTTAAAGAAGGTCATCGACAACAATATCCTGGTCCAAACAATTTTACCATAGCTCAATGAAGAAGGGAAAATCATACTAGAGCCATAAACAATCCTTGAAATGAGAATTAAGCAGTTGAGAAATCGAGCAAATACAAAGTACCTCGTCAAATGGAAGAACCTGCTAGTGGAAGAGGCAACATGGGAAGATGAGTTCTTCATGTATAAGCATCAGTGGTTATACAAGTGTTGAGGACAACACTTGTTTGAAGGGGACGGGCATGTTAAGACCTAGACAAAGCCCCATGATATGTATAAAACCCATTATTATGCCCTAGATATTGAATTATTACATTTCTAGTAGGTCGGCTAGAACCCTTCTTTGCACCCTTTCATTATAATTGTAACCCTTTGTCTCCTATATATATATCAAGGATATCTAGTATTAGGATCATCTTATCTCATCTCATATTGTGTTCTAAAATTTATATATTGTAAAGGAGGTTTCCCCCTCAGAGTGGATTGAATTGTATTGATTTCTTATCATTTTTAAGGTGTTGGGTCATAACAATTTCATCTAATGAGTATGTAATTCTCAAGAGAGTTATGATCAAATTAAATGAGAGTGATCTCTATTTATATGAGATCACTCTAAACAAATTTTCCACACAAGTTTTTCCACTTTTATAATTTGAGGAGGCCAACCTCACAAATTTTCCTTTATAACTTTAAAATACAAAATGTGTTTTCTCTATTATTCGCACCACCCTTATATTATGAGTTTTCTCTATTATTCCCTCAACCCCCACCCTCATATATGAGGGTGGGTGTGGGGGGAATAATAGAGAAAACTTATTACATAAAGTAATTTCCCCTTTAGGGGTGACGTCATGCCCTATAAGGGTGATGTAAGCCTGCAAAGTGAAACGATTTTCCTGATCATGGAATTCGTTGGGCCTCCAAAGGTCACGTGTGTTGTCATCAAGTTCTCTGGTGCATACCATGTGTCTCTCTCTCCATAAAACCACATCACATCACTATCAAACCATGAAACCCCATAAAAAACCCTAACCTCCATGTGACGTCTAGGGAATATAAGGTGACATTTTAGGCCTCCAAAGGCCAATGTTAAGGTGCAAGGGGCCACAATGTGATCATCTCATCGTGTCCAAGTACCTCCAAAGGAAATGTTCATCCTCCCATGTGTCCAATGAGAGGGGTTGCATCATCCAACATGTGGGATTCATTTCCCTATGAAGGTCCAAATGACCTTGTGCCTCCATGAACAAGCTTTCACCTAGCAAGGCCCTGCAAAGACAAACAAGTATGCCCTCCAAAGGTTAGCAAGTCAAAAGTATCATGCTAAGTAAGCCATATCTAATAAAAGAACCACCTAAGCATGTGCATCAAATACCCCCTTTTCAAAATAAACAAATGCTCAAATACCTTATAGAACTTTCCAAATTTAAGTATGGGAGGGTTGTCAGGGTGCCCTATTGGGTAAATCATTCCCCAAGTCAAGGAGTGTTTCCCAAGAAGACCCTCTCTAAGTCATGTAAAAGAGTATGATGTAGATGGGGGTGTGAGTTTTGGGCATGGGGTTTCTTGACATAAAAGGGCTCATATTGTCTCATTTATGGGTGCCTTTGTAGAGGGTGTGTTGCATCCTCATTTTCAATGCAACTTTATTCCAAGCCCTTTATTTGCCATTAATTGATTAAGGTATGAACATTGAGTATTATATGCAAGGGAAAGTAAATAGTACCACAATGCCACTTGAAGTTAGGAACACATTGAGTGTCATGTGCAGGGAAAGTAAAATACATTGCAAATGCATTCCCTCAACAAGCGGGACATTTAGTTATGTGTTTTATTTTACAAGTCCTTGAATTTTGTGGAGAAGCATTTCAATGCTCTCAGGACCTTAGGGCGAGCATCTGGATGATAATTTATTGGATTTTATCTTTTTCCAGCTACAAGCCTCTTGGCATTTATCCCCTTCTTCCCATGAAATGAGGTACACGCCCTTCTTGGGTCAATATGCCCGAAAACCCAAAAGATGAGGAAATGAAAGGGAGAAGTACGGAAAGTGATGAGTATATGTGGGAATGGTACGATGAACCTTCAAGGAGACCTCCTATTAGAAACCATGTTCTCTAGGGTGACCCACTTACTAGGACATGTCAACCACCAAGGTGAAATGAGGCAAAAGGCATAATTTCCAAGAAAACATTTTCAAAATCAAGAAAGGACCCTTAAAAACATGTTCAAATGCTTTAATTATTAAAATGACACTTACCACGAGACTGGAATTTTTACCTCATGAAGCAAGACATGTTGTCCTCTATGGGCCAAGTTGGTGTGGTGGACAATGTTGTTGTCGATCAATGGTGATGTGTGGTAAGAGGAGGAGCTCTGTCTGCTCATCTGGCTCTCGGCACTCCATGTCTACAACCTGCGAGCCTTAAGACATCATCCCCTTAGTTACCCCTAGGAATGGGGGGTAACATATAGCTCCTACTTAGGGACATGTACTCACCATAGAGGACATGAGAACCTCAACATCTCCTGGTAATACATGTTCCTACATACACTTAAACAAACAAAACATTGGGATATCAAAGGTGGCACACTCACCCCTTTATTCATATGATAAAAAATTTAAAAATTGACAACTATTTTAAAAGAAAATTTTGCAATTTTTTCAAAAACTTCTAACTAACATATGATATGATTAAGCAAATGTAGTAAAGAAAAAATGCATAAATGCAAATGAAGAAATATGTAAATGAAATATGGGCATGCAAATCTAAATAAATGCAACTAGACTACCATGAACACACAAGTGCAAATGCAAGAAAGCAAATGACCTACCTACTTACCTAGGCTCATGGCCCAAAGAAATGAAGGGCTTGGTGATGTCAGGTGAAATCGCACAACCAATGCAACCACCCGCTCAGCATCTCATCAAGGTATCTCCCCCTGTGCTTAATCATGTAATACAACAAAGATAATTCGAGCACAAAATAATGATGAGCAGAAATAGGCATGCAACCAATCATAGAAAGCAACTCACGGAGATGGGTGGGAGAGAGAAAATCATGCTGGAAGGAATAGCCACAAGCCTGATCGATCCATCTCATAATAGGACTACCTCATATAGATGACCATTCATCTTCATCCTCACTCAAAATACCATTGCTTGTTGAAGACTGAGAGGAGATGAGAGATCGGAAGAAAACATAATGGCTTCCCCAAGAAGAAGATAAAAGATAAGGGACAACCTCATGTCCGGAGAAAGAAATCCTCCTACTACTGAAAAATTGTTTCCTTTTCATCTGCAAATCTTTGTAAAAATCCCCAGGATGCAAATACTTCTCCTCGATAATGTGAGTCTCTGATTTTTCTGGGCTGACCAGGTCCTTATATTCATCAAAATTCGACCACAAAATTGATTGAGAATATTCATCAAGTGATTGTTGTGAGTTTTCAAAAGGATAACCCCCAAGGAAAGGTTGGAAATCCACATAGGCATACTACAACCAATCATCCTTGGGTGGCTGAAACAAATCTATGACCATATCATCATCATGTTGCCAAACATCTGAATAATACATGCATGTAGACAAGCATTCTGAAGGAAAGAACTTATCATTCTTCACTCGAAATCCACCCTCACTGTCATAAGTGATATCTCCATCAAAACTAGAGAAACCAACCTCCCATCTATGTCCCCCTACACATATAAAGTCATATATATGTTCACCAATTGAATTCAAGGGTTTCTTCATTATTTCATCTGTATGACTGCAACTAACCATTTCCTTGTCTTCGTGTGCAAGGAGAACAAAAGCTTGATCGGATTCAACTGGGTCACTAACGAATTCTTTGTCATTGAAGTCGTACCTTTCTGTGACCATGGAACATAAGGAATTCACTCTATGACACATCTTAGCAAGATCTTGTGATAGAAAATCAGTAGGACCTTCTTCAAATACCTGACATCCTTGTTTATTAGAGATCCTACCATCAATGGTTTCTTCTTCTTGATGTGCAGGAGGAATGGAGGCCTAGATGTCTTCGCATGGAAAGGCAAACCCAATCACTTCATTTTCATGAGAAGCCTCTTCGTGGATTGAGTCATCAAAGCGTTCATGAGGTAACTCATGTTCTTCTTCCTGATGACTCACCTCTTCACGCTCTCGTTCTTCAATAAAACCTTCATTGTCCTTAATAGAATCATGAAGTAATTTTTTCTCCTCTTTAAGGGGTTGATAAACCTCTTGATAATCTTTTTACTAATCACTCCAGGAGGAATGTGAGGCAGGAAAACTTCATCTTCATCAAGCGGGAGAAAGGATATTGATGTCTCATCCTGGTCCTCAAAATGTTGCACTTCATCGGAAACTTCTTCTTCTTGGCAACTTTCCTCGTGGACCTACTCTCTAAGAAAATATTCATCATCATGAGTTTGATCTTCAATGAGTTTCAAGACTTCTTCGGGCATCAAGAATGATCGATCCTGGGTTGGAAGGATTTTCCAGTGACCATATTTCTTTGTCACAACGTCACATAGTGACTTCAATCTGAAATAAGCAAGGGAAAGATCCCATGCTACATCTTGGGTAGGCTCCCTCTCATAATTTCAAAGGATAGTGTTGTACTCTTCTCTTATTTGCATGAAAAATTCGACCAAGAAGTCTTTATCATGGCAGTGCTCAAGTAATTGTTCACGAAACTCATTGTCTTCTTCTATGTTTTCCTTGAGAGCTTTGAAACTTTCTTCATCACTATCATCAAATTCTTGTTTCTCAATTGTTGTTTCAAAAAATTATAGAAGAATTGTTTCTCTTAAATCCCCAATAGGATCAAGGTCAAAAACTTCTCTAAAAAATGCATCCTCCAAGTCCTGAATTGTATGTTCAAAATTTTGAGTTTTTGGTCCCCAATGCTTAAGGAATTCTCTTATGAGGATCATTGAAGAAGATATACTTTTTTGTCCAGGAAGAATATTTGATCCAATCCCTTTGTTCCTTTCCCAAGGACAACAAAAAAAACCACAAGCACATATTCATGTTGTACACCTACATGGGCAATGTATCTAGTAAACTCAACAATGTGTTCAACAATCGGAAATGGATCACCGTCAAACTTTGGGATGACATCTAACCAACTTATCAGACACGTGTTTGGATACCAATAAATAACCTCAACATCTAAGGCCTTGTATGCTTCATGAAAGCACCATAGATCCATGCTTCCATTCTCTGGGATGTCACTTCAATGGAGTCACCAGATGGGATTAATACTCATAAAAAATTACAAGGGAACTTCGCTCAAGTGGAGTTGCCAGGCAATCTAGAGGTGAGGGATTTAGGATCAAATCTTTCCAAAGTGTCGTTAGGGATCGAAAAAGGATTCAAAATCATCCCTGGAAATGAAGCCAAAATGTTATCGCACAGATTGTAGCTTCGGAAAATTCCAACCCAAACCACAAAGGTGTGACAACTATGGGAGTATTTACCCACTGTCACCTTAGATAAACACTCCCCTCACTTTAGTGATGATGAAATCACCACAAGGGTGGAATATCAGGTGACCCTAGGGGGATTGAGATGGAAAGTGAAAGGATATGAGAGGTACCCCTATAGGTCAAGGTCAAATGTGGATATGTAGCATGTGGAATAGTCTTGTGAGAGGATAATTGGTTGCCAAAGATGATGTACTTGGAAAAAAATGTTAGCCCTGTCGAGAACAAGACAATATATAGCAATAGATGCCTCAAAACCAAAGGGAATTCAACAAGAAACCTTCTTGTCCCAAATTGCAACAGTGTGGAAATATATATATAAACAACAAATGATGATAAAAGCTGCAAATTTGACCATCAAAATCAAGTACAAGATGTTGGAAACAAAGCTAGTAATAACTAGATAAACTTCCAATGATTCAAACAAGACTTTGATGGTGATTAGAGGGATGTCAGTTAGTGTTATCAGGAATATTTGTAACAGACTTATGGCTGTAGAAAAAAAATTCTACAACAGAAAATTGTAGCCACCAAAATTAGCAAACAATCCACCCAAAAGATAGCTAAGAACTAGTAGATTAATTATGGCAGCTTGCAAATGAATTTTAGTGGTAGAATAATGAGTAAACAAAGGGATAAATATGAGTTTTCTGCAGCCCTATTGGTTGTAGCATAAATTTATAATAGCAATGAGAATCACTTGGCCAATCAAGACGCCCCTAGGGCACAAGAAAGCTTATATCATGAAGAATAAATTCCAACTTGATCAATTGCAATATCTCAGGAAATCATGTTTATCAATGCATGAATATACAATCTCCAATGCAAGTAGATTGGTGCCTTATCAATTGTGTTAATGAAGTCTCTTGTATATGAGCTAGGGTTTATTACTTCTCTAGGGTTGTAAGCCCTTTTACTCCCTAGAACAAACAATCCCTAGCAAGGTAAATCTGCAAGCGTGTAAGCCCTTTTACTCCTTGTAGCAATCTTTGCAAAATAACTCTTTCAATGACAATAAGGATAGATCTTGATGGAGGGTTTAATCCTTTATACTCATCCAAATATTTATACAAATTAACCTTGAAACAAGAAGAAACAACACAATATGCAGAAAATTCCTTACTAATTTCAAGAGATAACATGAAAAATCTTTCTTTATCAAGAATATTCTATTACACTTGCAAAGAGACAAGCATCAAGAGATAACGCCTTAGCCTTTTCCTCCAATAGACAAGTAAAGCATCCACAAAGCATCAAGAGAGATATAAAGCGATTTTCCCAAGTAGGGCGAACATTTCAGCCAATGAGTATGTATTTCTGAAGGGAGTTATGATAAAATGAAATGAGAGTGATCTCTATTTATATGAGGTCACTCTAAACAATTTGTCCACATAAGTTTGTCCACTTTCATAATCTGAGGATGCCGACCTCACAAATTTTCCTTTACAACTTTAAAATACAAAATACATAAAGTAATTTTCCCTTTAGGGGCGACCTAGTCATGCCCTAGAAGGGTGATGTAAGCCTCCAAAGTGAAATGATTTTCCACATGATGGAATTCATTGGGCCTCCAAAGGCCATGTGTGTTGCCATCAAGTGATCTGGTGCATGTCATGTGTCTTAACCCTGTTCCCAAGGGTGACCCACTTACTAGGACAACATGTTAACCACCAAGGTGAAATGAGGCAAAAGGAATAATTTCCAAGAAAACGTTTTCAAAATCAAGAAAGGACCCTTAGCAACATGTTCAAATGCTTCAATTATTATAATGACACTCACCACAAGATCACACTTGTTACCTCATGAAGCAAGGCATTCCATCCTCTATGGGCCAAAATGGTGTGTGGACGTTGTTGATGTCGATCAATGGTGATGTGTGGTAAGAGGAGTAGCTTTGTCTACTCATCTGGCTCTTGTCAATCCATGTCTACAACCTGCAAATCTTGAGACATCATCTTCTTAGTTTCCCCTAGGAATGGGGGGTAACAGGACTCATGGCAGCAAATGCTTCCGCTTATTCAGAAAAACCATCTAAATGCTATTCATGCTAGCCTTAATTTGAATAGACCAATAAAAAACCATCTAAATGCTATTCATGCTAGCCTTAATTTGAATAGACCAATATAAGTTTCAACCTTCTGGAGAATTTCTAGTCCGATTTCCTTATGGTGAGACTAGAAGAGCACCCATGCAGAGCTCAACATAGCAGCTGAAATAGATTTGGGACCATGCAAAGAGAAGATGGCATTGCGAAAAATTAGAATCAAGTAGGGACCAGACATACTCCAATGGGGCCACTCCTCAAAAGGAACATTCATCATAAAGGAAGCTTATGTCTAAAAGCCTCCTTTCACTTGCTGCCAAGGGATGCAATCTGGGAACATATTTGGAAAGCAAATCTTTGGCCTAAAGTCAACACCTTTCCCTGGTTGATTGCTCATTGAAGTATACTCACTTGGGATAATCTTAGGAAAAGAAATTTTACTGCCCCCTTCGTGTGTCCTCTATGTATTCAACAAGAGGAAACTATGGAACATCTGCTTAATCTCAACCATTATAGATCTCATATCTGTGATTGGATAGCTTAGAGCATGCAGACCTCGTACCAAAAGAGGGATAATATCCTTGACAAGCTAGCTAGTTGGAATTCTTCTACCTTCAAAAATCCTATTCTTTACCACATCTAGAAGCTTCTTCCGGGTCTCACCTTTTGGCATATCTGGAAAGAAAGAAACCACATGATTTTTTATTTACAACAACTTCTTTGGGAGGAAATCTAGCCTAGAATATAAAGCAATGTTCTAGAAACTATAATGATTTCCAAGTGGTTGGCATAAGACATGTCTTGTGCTCCTGAAGAAAGACCTATTCTCCTACAATGGAATCTATGTCCCCCCCCCTGCTCTTGATCTGCTCTCTACAAGATCTCCTTCGATCAGTAGTCCTGGATACTGGAAGTGTCCCCCTCTGGGATTTGTCAAATTAAATTTTGATGGTGCCTCTAAGTACAATCTTGGCCCTGCTGGCTTTGGGATAGTATTTAGGGACGACAATGGGTTGTTGATGTTTGAATCTATTAATATTGAAACGACAACCTCACGAGGATATTAATCCCCCTGCGTTTTTAAAGAGCTGGTACTCATCTATAATTTTTTCAAAGATTTTAAAACATAAATTGGATTATGCCAATAAGACAAACTAAAATATTTATCTCTCAAAAAAATTAAAAATGTCATAAAATATAAGAGTTCCTGAGAAATGGACCAGGAACCTTAAACATCGCATTTACTAGAAATGAATAAATTGCAGAAAATAACAGGAAGTCTCACATCCATCACAGTTTTTAGATATTTATGATCACATTCAAAATAAAAAGGAAAAATGGTCCAACACATAAGATAACTTTGAAAGAGTATTACTTATTGAGATAAAAAAATAAGAGTTTGATAAGTCAACTTCAAATATCTTATACTCAAAACTCAGAGTTACAAGACATACTCGAAATTAACTCCGAAACAGTTCTCTGGAATTTCTAAAAAACGATATGATTCTTTTATAGTCTTAGAAAATTAAGGGTGTTCATCCACAAATGGACTAGGATTGGGGCTCTCATGGACCGTTAAATACATATGAGAAAGATGAAGAAGAAGATGCAGAACTGGAACAAGGCACAAGCAACAAATTATGGACATAAGACAAAAGAGAACTTATCAGAATTCGCTTATATTATTCCAATGAAAGAATGAATACAACTGGATGAAATCTGAAAAAGGAAGAAAATGTGATCAATATAAAATTACTATGATGGAATCTCTCTCTTTACTTTGATGCAGTCGGTGTCCTTTTATCCTCCTTGTCGACGATTTCTAGATCAATACTAACTCTTGTTTCTTGATTTTCCTCAATAATCTTGATTAGGGACTTTTTAAACCATTATTCTATGTAATCCTTCATTGGAGCCACAATTATCTCATATTTAATTTTAACATCAAATAACTCACCTTCAAAATCTCTTAAGTCATGTGAAATATTGTGAATTGACTCTTTAATATCTTGATTTTTGTTTGCATAATCTACTAGCCAATCTTCAATTTCTCTTTCATTATATTCAATTATACTATTGAAATTTTCAACATAAATGCTTTTCAATATGTCCACGTGTTCTTAAAATTGTTGCTTCCTCATAAATATAGAATTTATGATTAATCTTGAGTCTTGTACTTCTCCGGTGTTTCCTTCCAAGTCTATCTCGGTGAGTTTTCTGAATAACATTTCCTTTTTATTTACAATTTCATTGCAATTGTCCATAATATCCTTTAAATTGTTGATCTTTTTGATCCAACATGATTTCAATTGTTTCAATCTCGACGGGGATGACAAGCCTTATTCCCTTGTTTTGAGCTCAGTCATGTTGGAAACTTTGATTACAAATGGTATAATGACATCTTTGTAAAACCCTTCTTCATTTTTATAATCTTCTTGAAGGAATTCATTATAGGAATTTACTCGAGATCCGAAAGAAATAATATTACCAGATACATCCCATGCCTCCATGATGAGTGACATTCTTCTTTTTATGTTTTTCTCAACAAAGTTTTTGACAACTATTAACAAACTTGACAATCCCTTCAACTTCAAATCAAGTGTTCTTGGATTTGCAATGGCTAATGGGCTTGCAAGAATAGGGGGAGGCATTAAGGTGGATTCCAGTTCTCTGAATTTTTCTTTTAATTTGGCATTATGTGCTTCTAAGTCATCAATTGAAACCTCCAAGGTATAATCGGTTACCTTGTGTATCTTAGAAATTTGAGATGCACACAAATTATTAAGTTCATATTCAAAACATGATTTTCCTTTTTTTATTTATCTGATTTACTCCTTCAAATACTAGCTTTCTAGAATCCTTGTCAAATAGTGCATTTTGTATAGTAAATGATTCTTCTTCTGAAAAATATTCTTCTTGTGCGGCTATTTCAACTGTAATTTGATGGGTTTATTGTAATCTCAGTTCTTCATCAGGGAAATGCATATTTTCAATATCAACTTCAAGATCCATATCCTCAAGAGATAAGTTATTTGTATCATTTTTAGATACCTGTTGCTTTGCTTCTTCTTGCGGGGGAATTTGTCTCTTCTTTCTTACTTGAATTTTGTGGGGATTTTTCATTTTTCCTTGAGGAGGATTTTTATCACCTCCTCCACTTGAATTGCCACTTGAAATCTTTTTCTGTTGTGCTGTTGTTTGAACATTGTACTTGGGTAAGCCATTCTTCTGTGAAACTACTAGAGATTGAACGCCTTTTTCATTTGGACCCTTTCCTTTTTGCTTATGTTGATATGTAGTGCCTATTTCAGTCTCAATATCGTCAATAGGTTGCACCAGAGTATCTTGAGTATTACCCTCTTCTTCCCCAAATATAAGTGTTTGGGTAAATGCATTACTGAATCCTAATGACTGCATGTGGTTAACAAAAATATGACTTGGGTCAAACCCTTTGATTTTTTCTGCATATTTCAAATTCAAATGATCGAAATGGGCCAAGAATTCATCGATTCTAGTTATGTTTCTTAATACAGTTTCTCCGACCTTCCACGACAATGGGATAAATTGGCTTTTTCTCTTCTCATGAAAAAAGTGAAGCCAAAATCCATATTGCCTAGCAACTTCGGTGATAAACTTTTTATCAGAAATGTAGTAAGGGAGAAAAGAAGGACTTTCTCGGGAGCAAAATATCTTAATGACATTATAATTTTCACTCTTCTCCTGGGTACCTTTATTATTTAGAAAAGTTGTTGCCTCTAATAACAATTTGGATGTGTTATCTCCAAAAAGAAGTTTCTTGAAAACTGTAACAAATTCATTATGTGCTTCATAAAAATAAATAGAGGTCTTTTGTCTCCAAAGAGATTGGTACCATACAGTTACATGGTCGATTTTGCAGTCTATCCTCTTGACAATTGTTAATCCTTTGAAAATATGGTAGTGTGTAATAGCAAATATTAAATATGAATCCATGAAAACATTATTTTCTTTCTTAAAATTTGAAAGCTCAGAAGCAATTTCGATAGAGATAAGCTTTCCCCAATCGAAGATGCCTTTTTCATGAACTGTAAAGTGAAAAATGTACACAACCAACCGAGAGATGGTTGTCGTATTTTCTTGACCAGTAATGCTAGTAAATAGCCACACAATTTATCGATAAGGGTTTTTCAAAGAAATAACCTGGATATTTGTTACGTCAATAGGCATCGCTGAAGGGTCTTCAAGATATTCTTGTAGAAGGTCGAGTCCATTATTTCTTTTCTTGAGAAAATCCCTCTCTTATTGTCCTTTAAAGGTAACAAATGGCTCTAGTAACTTCAACATCTTCCTGAAAATGAGTGGTGCTAATGAAATAGGGGGTTCGCCCTCGAGTTCAAGGGCTCTTTGGTTTGCAATATACTTATCAACACACTAGGTGAAAACTTCTTTACAATCAAATACTTCTGGTACACATCCAACAAGATAAATTCCTGATGTCCATACTCATTTTCATTTCTTTAAAGCAGAGGTAGTGTAGAGTAGTACCAGTAGGATCTCAACCACTGGAAATTCTGATCTTCTCGTCCAAAAATATTCACTGTATCCCCACATAAATGTTGCTTTCCTACATCCATGAAGTTGGTGGATTGTTTGTGTAATTACTTATAAGATATTCGTAGAAATGAGGCGCTTTTCCAAATAATAATGATGTAATCTTTTCCTAATGAAGAAATTTTAATGCATACTGAAGGAAAATCCCTCTATATTTATGCCATTAATAACAGTCTTTTTGTGATTTTCAAAACAATTATCTTCCGTAGTACCAACATTAAATGTATCTCGAGAAAAATATCAAATCGAAAAACATGTTACGGTGGGGGCGGATATGAAGGAAAAATTTGGGGTGAACCTATGAGTCTGGTGTGAAGAAAAATGCACAAGTATTGCATGGAAGAAAAAAGGTCAGAAAATGGTTAAGTATAATTGTTAATTAGGCTTGTAGGATGAATGGAAATGAGAGACTCGGGGACCTGTGAACTCGCGATGAGAAAATAAGTTTTTTTTTTTTTTTTAAGTGTCGTGCAAGTTGGGGATTGTGGAAGTGAAAGGGCGTTTTGGTGATAGCGAAATTACAAAGAAAATTATGCTAACCCGTGAACCCATGGTGAAGTGAAAGAAGATGAATACGTATGGTGAAAGAAAAGACAAGGTAAGCTTTTACAAAAAGAAAAACAAGAATTTTTTCTAAGTATGGAGAAGTAATAGGGAAAAGAAAATATATGGGTCAACAATTGGCTTCAACTGCGGCATAGTGACCCCCCGCGGGTTGCTGAGAACCCAGAATATGAAAACCAAGTATCTTCTCCATTGCACTATGGAGTCAGAGAAAGAGAATATATAAAACAAAAAAATAAAAAAATACAAAAAGGAAGAAATTTGATCAAGCAAAGAAGCTTTTGAGATGATTCCCATTGACTAGCAACATTAATACTATCCCTTTCATATATTTACGCATGTACGAATTAAAACTCAATATCTTCTCAATGATGTAAGGACCAATCCAAAGGGATTCAAACTTTGTATGCATTGAATATTTTTCTTTAGCTTTGTTCCAGAGCAATATGAATTCACCTTTTTGAAAATTATTGATTGTTGCACTTTAACCCAAATATTTCTTGACATTATGTTGTCTCTGATCTATTTTCTTGAAGGCCTCGACTTGTTCTTCTTCTAACTTTAAAATTCGATTTAGCCTTCTATGAAAAGGATAAATATCTTCCGTGTCTTCAAAATTTACAGCATAAGTCAAAGCGTTTAATTTTAGATTGATTGGCATTTTTGCTTCTTTTCCATATACCAATGTATATGGAGACATCCCAGTGCTGCCTTTTGGTGTCAATCTACTCGCCCATAATGCATTGGTTAATTTTAAATGCCAATTCTTTTGATTTTGATCAATTGTCTTTTTAAGAATTTGGATCAAAGTCTTGTTTGTAGATTCATCTAGTCCATTTCCTTGGGGGTGGTAATTTGAAGATTGTCCTATTATAATACCAAATTCCCCACAAAATTTTGTAAACTTTGATCTAATGAAGATTGACCCATTATCAATGATGAACTTTTCTGGCACTCCAAATCTTGATAGTATATTGTCTTTGAGAAATCTTATCAATTCTTCAGAATCTTCCCTTTTTAACACTACTACCTCTTGCCACTTTGTGAAATAATTTGTGGCAGTAAGAATGTATTCATGTCGTTTGCTCGATTTTGGGTTTATTGGTCCAATCACATTGAGTTCCCACTATGCGGATGAATCTTTTACCAATACAGGTTGTAAAGGCATTGCAACTTTCTTCATCTTTCCAAAAACTTTCTGACAAGAAAAACATTTTCTTATCATTGCATATGAATCTTTAAAGATTGTTAGCCAATAATACTTAGACCTTATTATTATATGGGCAGTAGTAGTAGGTGCAAAGTGTCCTCCAAAAATTCCTTCATGAAACTATTTTATCAATTCTTAGGCTTTGTTTGAATCTACACATAGCAACAATATTCCATCATGATTCCTTCTGAACAAAACTTCTGCGACTAATACATACCGATTTGAATTCATTTTCAATGCTCTTCTCTATTTGGGAGTCATGTTGTTTGGGAATTGTCCAGATCTCAAATATAAAATAATGTCTTTATACCATTCCAAAGTTAGCATAGGCTTCCCAGCTGAATAAGATATTACCCCATTTAATGAATCATTGTCTGCATTAAGCTTACATAATCCTTCTCCTTTAATTTCTTTCAGTGGTGTAATCTCTATGCTATACGCTTGGATCTTAGCCAACCAATTTTCCCATTTTCCTTCTCTTAAGTGTTGATTTAAGAGCATCTTTACTTGTGAAGAAGGAACATATGTTATAACATGATAATTCAAAATATAACTTCGGAAGGGAGCCACTACCTTGACTAGAGAAAGAGCATATTTCTCAATTTCTGAATATTTCAGTTCATAATCATGAAGAGTCTTACTCCTGAAGCTTATTGGAAGCTCTTCTCCTCTGAGATTTTTCTGTGTAAGGACTGAGGCCACGGTCCCTTCTGTGGAAAAAGAGTATATGATAAAATCTCTGTCAAAATCATGACTGATCAATACAGGTGTTGTGGTGATTGCACGCTTGATATTATTAAATGCATTTTGGATATCTTGAGTCCATTCAAATCTTTGATCTTTCTTAAGCAACAGATTGATTGGTTTGACAATAGTTGCATAATCTAGAACAAATCTTCTTACAAAATTTATCTTTCGAAAAAATGACTGTACACTCTTTTTTGAAGTTGGAGGTTTTAATTCATTGATGGCTTTGACTCTTTCAGGAATGATATAAACTCCTTGCTTACTGAATATATACCCTAGTAATTTCCCCTCAGAAACTACAAACAACCACTTTTTTGGATTAAGAGAAATTCCATATAATTTGTATCTTTCAAAGACTTGTCTTAAATGATTTATACGTTCTTCTCTTATCTTGGAATGAACAGTGAGATCATCTTGATAATCATCCATAAAATTCCCTATTATATATTTAAAAGCATGATCCACGACTCTTTGAAAAGTAGCTCCAACATTCTTTGGGCAAATATTCATACGCACATAAGCATACGTCTCCCATGGTGTTATGTAGGTAGTTTTAGGCATTTCCTCCTCTACAACTAATACTTGATTATATCCTGAAAATCCATCTAACATGGACATACAAGCTAATCCAATAACTTTTTGAAGCAAAAATTTCATTTTAGGTAGAGGATACTTGCTTTATTCATATCTCTAAAATCGACACGCAAACGAATTTCTCCAGTGTTCTTCCTCACTATTATTGGATTGGAGAGCCATTCTGAGTGCATGATAGGAAAAATGATTCCAACTTTCTTCAATTTCTCCAGTTCTATCTTTACCAAGGGATTCATATTTGGATTTATATTTCTGAGCTTTCGTTTAAATGGCTTGGCTCCCTCTTTCAATGGTATGACATGCTGAAATATTGATTTGTCATATGCTTTGAGATCATCATAGATCCATGAAAAAACATCAAAGTATTATTTAAATAATGCAGTATATTGGACAATTTATTTTGGAGTGAAATCGATCCCGAGATTCACATATCTAGGGTATCTTTTTGTTCCAATATTTACCTTTTGTGTTCCTTGCACTTTTCACACACATTCTTCTTCTTTTAAAATTTTGGCTTGATCATCTCTTGTAAAGAAAGACTCAGATTTGATATCCCACCAGATGATAGAGAGAAGGACCCATTCAATTCATACCCCGTTCAATATAATAGCCTGTTCAATATAATACCCATAGGGAGAAAAGGCCTCACCACTGACTGGTTGACAGAAGAAGGCCCCCATCGTGACACCACAGTGAAAACCCATAGCAAAGGCAAGCTCATCTTCATCTCCAGGGATAGCAAGATCAATAAGGCGAAATACCACCTTCAGCAAGCAACAAGTTCAATTGATCAACAAACAATAATTTTTTGGAACATGTGCAACATTAATACTACTTTCTTCAAGGTCATCCTCATTAGCAAGGAAATCATTCAACTCTTCATCATTCTCAAATACTTAGAGATATTCTTGATTATCAGGAACTAAGGGTCTGAAAATTCTTTTTAATTGAAAAGTATTCTTATTTTGGAGATCACCTAGATTAAACAATGATGTACCAATCACCAAATAATTTGTTTTCTAGTTTTGTTCTCTAGGAACAAAATATATGTTAAATGAACTAAATAACTCATCAATTCATTTACTCTTTTCACATAAAGTTTCAACCTTTCCTTTTTGATTTTGTATTTCTAAGTTATCTGGTTTATAACCAATTCATAATCACCATTTATAATCAAATGCTAAATTTTCATTTCTAGTGCCAAGATCATCCCCTGAATCAATGCCTCATACTCCGCTTCATTATTTGTGCAAGGAAACTCCAATCTGATAGCATGCAGATGTATAATTTTATCATGACTTTTGAATACAACTTCAATACCATTCCCTGAAAACGAACATGCACCATCGAATGACATTCTCCAGAATCCAATGAAAGAGTTTTCTTCCCTTTTAAAATCTTCTGATTGTTCTGAATCAAGCACAACATAATTTACGATAACTGCATCAACATAATCTTCCATCAATTCATTTTCTTTCTTCTTGAAGGAGATAGGATTTCTATTCTCACGAGGCACCTTGAGCATTGTTCCATCTTTATTTGGAAGCATCATGCAATTAACGCCATTCATGATATAACCTTTGATAATTGATGACCAGTCTCTTCCGAGGACTATTCCATAGGCTGGAGGAAGATCAACCACTATGATGGTGAAAATAATGATGATATGAGGGGAAGTTGTGATTCAAGCATAACAATCTTTAATTTCTCCATAAGCAAGAACTTTTTTGGAATCAATGGCATAAATGCTCTCACCCGTCTCATAATATCTAGTACAACTCATACCAAACGCCTCCATTACTGCTAGGGGCATAATATTATTTGTTGCTCTGGTGTCTACCAAACAATTATGAAGTGCTACATCATGATTCTCTATTGAAATATAAAAAGGGGGAACTTTTCCTTTCAACCTGACTGTTGATATGTTTTGACTTCGCCTTGGATTTGTAACAACAACATCCATTCTACTACTTGGCTCATCCAAAATTCTTAGAAGCTTTTCTCTCTGTTGTGGAATTTTAATCACTTCCATGAAAGGCAAGGTGATTCTCAATTTGGAAAGATATCTAATTATATTGTATGTCATCTATTGAGGAGGATTTAAAACTTTTTGATGCTTGCTTATTTCCAAACCACTTGATTTGTTCTTCCCTTTTTCTTTTTCTTTTTCTACATTTTCCTTCGGTCTAAATTTATTTACTTGTTCCTGTGTTTGGACAACATTGTCTTGTGAGATAGCTTTCTCCTCTTGCTCATTGAATATATACATGGAATATACATGGATGACTCGCCTTCATCCGTCTGTATAGATTCAAGATGTTCTTCTTGAATATAGTCAACCTCTTGATCAATATTTTGTTCATCAAAATCATATTCAAGTACTATTGCATTTGGATTTGGTTCCCTTGGCAATCTTTGTCTTTGTTGATCATCAGTACCATCATTTCTTGCTCTCTGTTCATGAATTGGATTCCTCCTTTTCTCTGGAACATGCATTCTTGGATTAGGATTATGATTATCATTCCTCTTTAATCTATGATTTCATTTTGTATCTGTCAGATAGTTCGATTCATTTGCGCTATATCCATCCTTTGCTTCATTTCTTGTGCCAACTTTGGGTCATTTCTTAAATTAGGAACTTTTCCTCTAAACATCCCTCCACCAATTCCTTGAGTTTTAGTATTACGATTTCTTTGATCTTCGATTCTTTTTGAACTCAATGCCCCTTGATTAGAAATGGTAAGATCATCCATTCTTTTTTGAATTTTTCCAAGGACAAATTTAGGGTTTGCACCAGTTTCCAACATAATTTCTTCCATTTTCGTGGCTTTTTGTATTGCATGATCTAAATCTTCAATTAAATAATCTATAATGGAAAACTTCACATTTGAGGGCATTGCATTTTTATAACAGCCCAATATTACTGGGTCATTTGGATTTTGCTCTTCAGATATTTTATTGAGTGTTTTGAAAAATATTAGATTGAAATGTCGAATTCTTTCTCCTTTAATCATGTGAATTTGGGTGAAATTGGTGTGGAGAGTATGTTATGCCACTGGAGGAGCATACATGGTAAAAAATGATTTGTAAATATCATCAAAATCTAAAATAGATATTACGGGAAGAGATGTGTACCATTCATATGCCTGGCCAATCAATGTCTGGACGAATAACCTCACCATAACATCATCATGTTGTATCAAATGAAAATCACACATGTCTAAGAACAAATCCAAATGTCTTTTAAGATCAATTCTTCCATGTCTTGAAAATATTGGCAATGCTCCCTATCGGAGAGTTGGTAATGAATGCTTCTCTCCTTGAATATAGAGAGGGGAATTTATGGCCCTTATTAATGGAATTATGTGCCTCTCATGCCTTTCTTCACACCTTTCTTCATTTCTCTCTTTTCTATCCTCCATGATTTGAGCCTTTTATTCTTCAATATTTGAACTTTCTCCTTTTTCTGGATGATCCCTTCAACTTCAAATCTGGTGTTCCTAGCTTCACAATGAATAATGGGCTTGCAAGAATAGGAGGAGGCATCAAGGTGGATTCCAATTCTCTGAATTTTAATTTTAATTTGGCATTTTGTGCTTCTTCTAAGTCATCAATTGAAACATCCAAGGCATCAATGGTTACCTTGTGTATCTTAGAAATTTGAGATGAAGACAACTTACCAAGATCATATTCAGAACAAGATTTTCCTTTTTTATTTCTTTGATTTACTCCAAATACTAGCTTTTTGGAATCCTTGTCAAATAGTGCATTTTGTATAGTAAATGATTCTTCTTCTGAAAAATCTTCTTCTTGTGCGACTATTTCAACTGTAATTTGTTGGGTTTCTTGTAATGTCAGTTCTTCATCAGGGAAATGTATATTTTCAATATCAACTTCAAGATCCATATCCTCAAGAGATAATTTATTTGTATCATTTTCAGATACTTCTTGCTCTGCTTCTTCTTATGGGGGAACCTTTCTCTTCTTTCACACTTGAATTTTGTAGGGATTTTCCATTTTTCCTTGAGGAGGATTTTTATCACCTCCTCCACTTGAATTTCCACTTGAAATCTTTTTCTGTTGTGTTGTTGTTTGAACATTGTACTTGGGTAAGCCATTTTTTCTTTCAAACTATTGGAGATTAAGCGCCTTTTTCATTTGGACCCTTTCCTTTTTGCTTATGCTGATCTGTAGTGCTTATTTCAGTCTCAATATTGTCAATAGGTTGCACTGGAGTACCTTGAGTATTACCCTCTTCTTCCCCAAATATAATTGTTTGGGTAAACACATTACTGAATCCTATTGATTGCATGTTGTCAACAAAAATATGGCTTGGGTGAAACCCTTTGATTTTTTCTGCATATTTCAAATTCAAATGATCGAAATGGGATGAGAATTCATCGATTATGATTATGTTTTTTAATACAATTTCTCAGACCTTCCATAACAATGGGATAAATTGCCTTTTTCTCTTCTCATGAAAAAAGTGAAGCCAAAATCCATAATTCCTAGCAACTTTGGTTATGAACATTTTATCTGAAATGTAGTAAGCGAGAAAAGTAGGACTTTCTCAGGAGAAAAATATTCTACTGACATTATAATTTTTTCTCTTCTCTAGGGTATCTTTATTATTTAGAAAATTTGTTGCCTCTGATGACAATATGGATGTGTTATCTTAAAAAAGAAGTTTCTTGAAAACTGTAACAAATTCATTATGTGCTTCATAAAAGTAAATAGATGTCTTTTGTCTCCAAAGAGCTTGGTACCAGACAATTACAGGGTCGATTTTGTAGTCTATCTCTTTCCAATTGTTAATCCCTTGAAAATATGGCAATATGTAATAACAAATATTAAATATGAATCCATGAAAAAATTCTTTTCTTTCTTAAAATTTGAAAGCTGGGAAGCAATTTCGATAGAGATAAAATTTCCCCAATCGAAGATGGCTTTTTCATGAACTGTAAAGTACAAAATATATAGAGCCAACCAAGAGGTGGTTTCCTTATTTTCTTGACTAGTAACCCTAGTGAATAGCCGTGCAATTTCTCAATAAGGTTTTTTTAAAGAACTAACTTGAATCTTTGTTATGTAAATAGGCATCATTGCAGGGTATTCAATATATTCTTGTAGAAGGTCGACTCCATTATTTATTTTCTTGAGAAAATCCTTCGCTTCTTCTCCTTTAAAGGTAAGAGTTGGCTCTGGTATCTTCAACATATTCATGAAAACGACTGGTGCCAATGAAATAGGGGGTTCTCCCTGAAGTTCAATGGCTCTTTGGTTTGGAATATACTTATCAACACACTAGGTGACAACTTATTTACAATCAAATACTTATGGTACACATCCAACAAGAGAAATTCTTGATGTCCTTACTGCATTTTCATTTCTTTGAAGTAGAGGTAGTGTAGAGTACTACTAGTAGGATCTCAACCACTAGAAATTTTGATCTTCCTGTCCAAAAATATTCAATGTATCCCCACAAAAATGTTGCCTTCCTACATCCATGAAGTTGGTGGACTGTTTGCGTAATTACTTAGAAGATATTCATGGAAATGAGGTGCTTTTCCAGATAATAATGACTTAACCTTTTCCCAATGAAGAACTTTTAAAGCATATTGAAGGAAAATCCCTTGAGATTTCTGCCATTAATAATGACCTTTTCATGATTTGCACAACACTTATCTTCTGTAGTACCAACATTAAATGTTTCTCGAGAAAAGTATCAAGACTAAAACATGTTACGACATGGGTGGTAATGAAGGAAAAATTTGGGGTGGACCCGCGAGTCTGATGTGAAGAAAAATGCATAAGTGTTGTGTGGGAAGAAAAAAGGTTAGAAAATGGTTAAGTATTACTATCGGTCGGGCTTGTAGTATGAATGGAGATGAGAGACTCGGGGACCCACGATCCTGCGATGAGAATATATATATTTTTTTTAAGTGTTGTGCAAGTTGGGGATCACGGGAGTGAAAGGGCATTAACATACAAAGAAAAGTATGCTAACCCGTGAACCCATGGTGAAGTGAAAGAAAATGACTAAGTATGGTGAAAGAAAAGACAAGGTAAACTTTTACAAAAAGAAAAACAAGAATTTTTTCTAAGTTTGGAGAAGTAATAGGGAAAATAAACTATAAGGGTCAATAGGGGCACATTCTCCACATTCTTTCCAGTAGCATTAGACATGATATGAACAAGGTTGTTGAGCTTTAGGCCTTGACGAGAGGTATTCAAGTGGCCATCAAAATGATATGGAATTAGTTTATTGTGGAAGGAGACTCCCATATGATATTGGCTTTATTCTTTAAACTAATCAACGATTCTTAACCGAACAAGATCTCCCCCAGTTGGAGGTTGCTTGGCCATTTGGAATTCCTACAATCTCTACTTCTGGCCCAATTAGTTTTGATTCCTTCTTATGTGCGACGGGAAGCAAACAAAGTTGCAGACAATCTTGCCAATTTTTGGGTGAACAATGATAATTCCAATTTGGACTACTCTTCCACCCAGAGTCCTGTGCATCCCATCCTTATAGAGTGCATATATCTAGCATAGCAAGCAAACTCTTCCCTAGATGGGTTTTCAGCTGACGAGAATGTTTAAGCATCAAGAGGTAGGAGGTAGGGCCAGGTGGTGGCTTTAACCTCTATGTATGTATGTGGTTTCCATGGGAATTTACCTTTGCGATATGAGCATTTATAATGGCGTTCCCCTGCAATCGAGAATGAGGTCTGTATGCCTGGTTTGGAGTATGGGAGATGGGATGGAGTTAAATTTTGGGAGCTTTCCAATTGAGCAAGAAATTACTCGAATTCCTTGACGATGTACCTGAAACTTAACTCTGACTAATGTTAGAATTTTCCATATCAATGAGAGGGGGTCTCTAGTTTATTCTTGCATTTTCCTCATTTGGTCCCAATGAAAGTGTTCCTATTCCATCCTTTATGTGCTTGATGATTTTTATAGTTTGATAATGTCACGTCTTCTCTCTCTTGGTTTCTCCCATCGTTCTAGAGGACCTCATCAATGAATAGACAAAAATTATGGGGAAATGACTCTGGTCGTATGGACTCCAAATCGCTTTGTTGTGGTTCCTCCAACTCATAATGCAAAACCTCTAACAGTTACACCCATGCAGGAAGCAATGGACCATTGGGGTTGTCATATGGAATGGTTTGATAATGAAGGAAATTCTTTGGGTTTTGGTGGGAAACCTATCTCCCCCCGAGAGCCTTTGGAAAGACATTTGAGTCATGATGAGGCAGGTCTTGACAGTTACCATCCTGGTGATCGCAACCCCAGTCCTATGCAAGTGACTCCTACTTCCTGCCACTCAAGTAGCACCTCCAACAACGTTAGTATGACAATTGAACTCTTTAACATGGTCTTTGAGACTCATCGGGATGTAGCATACCTAAGATACAAAATCGAGCAATTGGATCAACACATCTTTTTGTTGGTGTCCACATTGGCTCATTCAAATGTCATGTGGCAGACACCCACTTCATCTGCTTAGGATTCCATACTCTTGAATGAGCCTATCCCTTTGGCAGAATGTAGTTCTGACACTCCTCCAGCTGGTCCATATTTTCCTTCAGGCTAGTTTTGGACACCATCTTTATAACTAGTTTTTACTTTCATCTTCCATTCAAGCATAAGATATGGTGATAATTGATGAATTAGAAATAGTTATATCTCAACAAAAGGTGTTTTTTGTTAGAGACAATTGTTTCCCAGAGCTCAAACTATTATATTTTTGCTACTTAATGGTGTTGGGATGGTTTCCTCTCAAGGCAACCCATATGCTAGAAAACTATATATTTAGCCTCTTTATTTATTGAAGTAATGTAATGTTAATTGACTTACAAAAAAAAAAGAGTGACCATTGTTGGCACATGGGCAGACCCAGGGTTCAATGCTACAACAATGCACCAAAAAAAGCCCTAACTATCATCCCTTTCAACAACACCTGCGAAGCAGATGAAGTCTCACCCGAGGTAGAGGCAGGGGTGGTTGCAAGACTCAGGTATCTACAACCTTAGCTGGGAAACAGATTTGTGATTATAACACTTAATACAACTCTTAGCGCTGTCAGTCCCTTGATATGCAATCACTATTCACTTCGCTGATAAAACAGAGCTTCACAACATTCACACTAATCTACAGTATTTAAGCACTTAGCATATAAATGGATTAGAATGAGCATATCAAGCACTAAGCATGACTATCTTGATCAGATCTAATATTCTCACATATCATAAGCACAAAGCAGAAGTAGATCTATCTAAACATATCTAAGCACTTAGCAAATAACATGTGAACACATCAAGACAAAGCACAAAGCACATAACACCGTGTTTATGCGGTTCACCCCCACCCTAGGGCTACGTCCACCAACTCTTCTTCTTTATTGTCTTCAGTCAATGGGTTACAAGCACAAAGCTTTCAAAACCCTTACTCCACACAGGACAAAAGATCTGTGCAGCTCGCTAGATCCTTCTTCCTTGTGTTACAACACTAAGCCCTCCACAATCTACTACAAGGACCTGCACTTAGCTCTGCAAGTCTCTTACAATAATGCACAAAGAACTTACAGACTCTACTCACACTTAGCATACATTCACATCACATATATGCACTATTATACTACTCCTCTATATGGCTTAGACATATATATATATATATATATATATATATATATATTACAAAATAGGCCTACACATGGGTAAACCCATGGGCCGACATTCCATTCCCATTACATATTCCCAAAAACCCAAAAAGGGGCCCAAAAGGGGGCTGAGATCCTGTGATCTCCACTTCACCTTGCGCCCCTCCTTCGACAGGATGTCGAAGTCCCAAAATAGGTCAACATGACCAAGAAACTCCCAAAACTTGGTCAAGGGCCAACAAGCCCCCAACACTCACCCGTGACTCGTCTCGAGTCACTCTGGTTTGAGCAATTGTGCCTCGAATGCCTTGAGCTTGGATCAAGCTGCTTCGACTTGCTGCTTTGTTGTGGCCTCTTGTTCGGTGAACTCCTGGATTACTGTGTCATTCACTTGCCCTTCTAGGCACTGTTCTGCTACGGTGACAACCTGCTCTAACTCTGCTCCTCGACTCTCTACCTCTGTAAACAACTGGCATGCCTTATCTTGCACATGTTGAAGCCATTGAGTGACTTCCATCACTTTTCTTTGAAGCATATGGATCTACTGCTGAGCTGTGCGTTGTTCTCTAGACCTCTTCATTCTTTCTACAACCGACAGGGCCTTCAACTGCGCCTGTAGTGTATCTGCGTGCTGCTTCGCTTCCTGGAGTTGTGACTGCAGTGTCTGTAACTCCGGGTTCTCAGTGAGGTTTTCATATGTTTGGGCACTGCGGTTACTCAGCTGCTTGCATTCCAATGCAAGAGATTTTAATCTATCAACTACGCTACAGACAATTGCTTCTCGTTGGTCCCTTACGTCCTGCGTGGTCTGGGGTACAATGCATAATTCTAGATCTGCGATGTGCTGTTGGAGATGTTGGATCACTTCTTCGAGTTGCACCACCTTTTGTTGAATTCTCTCTTCGGCCTTTACTTTGACAACTGTCATAGAGTGAAGTGCTCTGTTGACCATTTCCTTAACTTCGAGTTTCTCTGCGATAAATTGTTCCTTTTCTTTATGCAGTTGGGATTTTTCTTCATCGGACTTTACTTAGAGATCAAGCTTCTCTCATTCTACAGTATTGTGTTGATATTCAAGGAATCCTTGTACTTGAGCTAAAGCCTGGGTGGCTTGCGCTGTCTCCTCCTTTGCTCGTCGAAGGCGAGCTTCAACTGTATCAATGATTTGGTGGAGTTGAGCTGGCTTATCTCCCAGTTCTGGTGTTTCTGATGGCATAGGCACAGTGGAAACTGTGCGGCTGGACTGTAGTGCCTGTTGCACTCCTTGAAGTTCAACCTTGATCTGATTGAACACCTCCTCCTGCTTAGCTTCTTTCTTCTCTGCTATCTCTAGCGAAGCATCGTTTAGTGCTGTGACGATGAAGTCGAAGTCGTCTGAGGTGAGGGTGGTCTCGAATTTGGTCCTAGTTGCTTTTGATTTCTTCCTTGAAGAAGGTTTTAGAGGGGAAACCTTCCTTTTCTTCGAGGGGTCCTCCTCGTCTCTAGGCAGTGTAACCTCTCCTTTCTTCTATTCAACTTCTGCGCCATCTATCTCTCCGCCATCACCTCCTTGCTTATGTGAGATAGAAGAAGTCTTCGCTGAGGTACTGCTTACATCTTGAGCTTCTTCATTTTTCTGGGTCTTGCTCGGTCCAGGTGTATCGTGCGCTGCTTCTAGACTGTCAATATTAGATAGCTCCACGGGGTCTGCTGGGATGAGGAGGTCCGCCGAACATTCCTTAGTAATCTCTTATAAGTATTCCTCTGTCATCTTGTATTATGAATGCAACTGTTTTTTATGCTCATCAACACGTGCTGTGATATAGATGAAATGGTGGTCCGCGTTGAATTTCATCAAGGGCCTGAACCTGTGGAGAGTGTTCGGGGTTATACGAGGCTCAGACTGGATGGATGTCTTCAGCTGGTTGTAATAAGTGTGGAAGATGGGATTTGATTGCCATTACTTGTTCATGTCACTGGAGTACCACAATGTACTGAACTTCGCGTCCAGAGGTTCAAAGAGCTCGATGTCCGGGAAGGTCACACCTTTCGGCATTTTCCATGTGATAAAAAAGATCTAGATGAGAAGCCAATTGAAGTGGAACTCATATCCTTGGTCCTGCGCTTCCCTGCAGTCCAGTTCCAACTGGTTTACGAGGTACTTCACCGAATTCATTTGTAGGCCCTCCACACACTTTCCTGCGAGGTCGACTACAAATCCAGTCACTTGGGTGGGTCGATTCTTGCGAACTAACTTTCCTGCGATCAATTGACATGCTAGGCACACTGCGCTGCTCTGGATAGAGTCTACCTTGTAGCCTCATGTTCCTTTCTCGACATCTCCTTAGGTGTCTTTAATATTCTACGCAAGAGCACGATCCATGGTTTTCCTAGGATAGAAATCCTTTGGGTCAAGGCCTTGCATGCTTATCCCTATGATCCGATTGATAAACATTGGATCCACTGTGATGCGGTGGTTCAACCAAAAATATCCACCATGGTAGCAGGACAACAGCAACTTGACGCATGCGTTCACTTCTTGGTGCCTATAGAAGTGAGGAATCTTCATGACATTGAGCAGTGTGGACTGCGCGAGGTTCATGGTCCATGACTGGGAGATGATCTTTGAGTTCTTTCCCTTGGTTCTGGTTAGATAATTGTGCAGGGCAAGCATGTTGTACACCTTCATGTCGCTGAGGTTAAAGTCGCTAAACTTCAATGCTACGATCTTATCTTGGTCTACGTGCACTACGTGTATCCCTTTCGGGAGGTACGCAGTGACCAAAGCGTACTCAAATTCTGTGGGCACACTGTCACAATTTATCGCACCGCTTAGAGTGGGTAGATAGGTGGGTAATATACTTGATATTAACTTAGCATTCGCGAGATCATCCCTATGCTTAGTTCTCTTTTCATCTACTGACCGGGATGGACCAGCTCGAGTAGTGGACAGAGAGGTCGACATTCCTCTCATCGAAGATGCTTGTACACCTATAGACACTCCTCTCTCCGACATGACTCTTTCAGTCATTAAGTCGAGGAGAACTTCCGTTACTGATTCTTAAACTACGGTGAGATCGTCGGACATATGCGCTCAGGATTAAAATTATTGGGGTCACGATGATCTTAGATATGGCACTAAAACAAACAACAATAGCACAATGATCACTGTATACAATTTGCTTAGTCTGTGGGCTTCAAATTCTCAGTTAGCAAAAGTGTTCTCCGTGCATGGCATGATGGGATAAGTTGGCAACTCGACAACGGTTTGATTGCAACAGTTATGAGCCTCCATTAACTCTTGTTCGATCCATTATGGTGTGGTCTAACAGTCTGATGACAGACCTTTATTGCCTTTCTGCCTATTTAGAGCGTCGATCGAATAGTCCCCAACGACTATATTGCTTCTCCATGGCAAATTTTCTACAAATTTTCTGTCTGCGAAGTTCCTTCTAGAACCTTCTACAACTTAGCTCTCTTCTTACTTTGCTTCCTAGCCTTCTTTCCAGTGAGCTTTGTATCGGTAGTTCATTTTCCATTCTAATTCTTATCTCCTATGGTTTTAGTTACTCTGCGTTGTTGATATTCTCTCCTAGGACTAAGGGGTAACACCTCTTCTTTATCCGAGATAGGTACTTCAGTCTCCTGGGAGTCTTCTAATTTTCTTAGAGCTTCGACATCTGAGTTTCTAGTGTTAAATAGCTTCGATCTGTTCTCCTGTTCTTTGATCAAGTGTGTGATCCTCCTTGTCATGAAATCTTTTAACTTTTGTTTCTTCTGCTCCAAGACTTCTTCTTCTTTCTTTTGTCTGGCTTGATCTCTGCCAATCCAAGGTTTTCCTATTAACATGGTAAATGGGGTGTGGTCTTCAAAACATTTAATAATCTCAACATCTTCCTCTGTCGAAGTTCCATTGACAGTCATAGGTATCTGAGCGAGCCTTCCACACAGGTTTACCAATTTTCCTCTGAATAACCCTAATCCTCCTAATGAAGGAATCATAGCAGGCCTCCCTATAGCTTCCCAAGTTCTCTCTGTCATGATATTCACCTGTGTTTCTTTATCTAGAACACAATTAATTTCAAAGTCTCCTATTCTTGCTTTGATGCATTCTTTTCCTTTGAATATCTTCGATAATCTGACATGTCGGTGGTCATTCAAGGTTTCTCTCATTTGTAGCAATATTTTCTTTGATTCTTCCTGGGGTTCTGCTATAGCCTCTGGAGATGCCTTAGGGTTTTCTTGATTCAGATTCATTCCTTCAAGCTTAGCAATCATTCTGGGGCAATCCAACACTTCATGGTGTTGACGGGCGAAATTGACCGTCCGTCAACTGGGAGAGTGGAACAGGTCCGAGGTTGTCTAAATAACCCAAGCCGTTTGGAATGGACCACCCTGACGAGTTTAACGGCTCCGTTGGCCGCTCTAAGGTCTTTTAAGAAAACCAAAGAGAGAATTGATCTGAGCTATGTAATCTAAAACAAATAAAACAAACAAATTAAAACTAACTAAAACTAAATGAAAGAAACTAAACTGACCAAAACTAASTAATACACTAAAACWAACTACTAAATTAAACTAACACTAAATCTAACTATTCTAACTATTATATACAATCCACTAATTACTATTGTAATAACTCAAATCAACTATCTAATTATCAGCTGCAATATTACTTATTCAGAAATGTACACTATAAACAACCTACAGATTTAATTAAAACCTGCAAAACTCATGTATTTTCTGCCCTAAGACAGCCAAGGATCTCTTTTTGATTTTTATATTTTATGAAAAAGAAATAAACATTACTGAAATTAAACAATCTAATATATTTACTGAAATTAAACAATCTAATATAAATCTAATTAAGATTATATCTAAATTAAACTACTTAATGAAAACAGTAAACAACAGACTAATTGACCTGGAAACACTCCAAGTCTGCCCTGTATGTATTAGAACTCCATATCCTTGTTCTCCCATGAATGAGGATGATGATTATTACAAAAATCATAAGTATATATAAGTCTCTCCACAAGGTAAAACTTCCTTGTGGATAATATTAAAATGTATTACATAATCTGGGTAATATCC